>CP139508.1:102238301-102305001 GCA_021014915.2 Artemisia tridentata subsp. tridentata | reverse complement strand
ATGACACATCTTGATCAACGGACATTGCGGACTCTGTCTTCTTGTCCTAATCCAAGAGACTTTTGAGCATTTGCAATACCTTGAGGATCTGCCAGTAAAACCACATTTCAACAAGAATAAATATTCGAAAATAACTTGTTTTATACCATTCAAGTGGTTAGACATCTGAAGTTTGGAGGCATGGTACTCAAACTTACCATAAAACTGTGTGAAGATGCGCGTGAAAAAGCTTAGGTTGCGAGAAACATTGTATTGCATTGAATATGGTAAGGGCTTCACAATAGTATCAATGCTGAAAACCCGCTGTAGGAACTGCATTCAAATGGAAGAACAAAAATTCACAGATGTAAACATTACCAATTAGAGGTCAGCAAAACAACCATGAAAACGACAAGCAACTCAACAAAAACGGAAAAAAGAACTGCAAAGGGCAAATGCCCCATTTCTACATCTTATTCAACTCCTTTTCTAATGATTTGCTAAAGTGCATATTCCCAACTCGCCAGGGCGTGTAGCCAATTCTGCATATCATGTATATATTACGGTAATTTGGCATATGGACTTCTTTTCATTTTTGCTTATATGCATATGATATTACAAATAATGCATATCCCTCCCAGACTGTATAAACAGGAAATTTGGTTAGTCAAATTCGTCTGCAGCAACTCGTCTAACTGTAGTATATATTTGTTAAACTAAACTGACCGGAGTTTATACAAAAATCAATATATAATTTAATTTACAAAAACCTTGTTACAAATGAATGTGTACTTGAACTAATGGTACACAAGAAAATAAAAGTCAAAATACATAAAGAATACAAGTATACAACTTATAACATATTTGACATTCGAACAGAAGTTGTGGTCACAACTGCTTCTAGAAAGCTCTCAAATCATACGATGATGATTTAGGTATAATCCCACATGTAAACGTAAAATTCCGGTGTGGGAATATACTGCATTCATCACTGAAGATTTACGAGCCCGGAAAAGAAGTTGTGACTCAAGACTTTGAATCAAAAGTCAAATGTATTGATAATGATACTTTTTTCATGCTCCATGATCATTTTTTCTACAATTCTCACATACCTATTGTTCATGTAAATCTTCATTTGTTACAACAAGTAACATTTGGTATCACATATCCCTGTTATTAACTTATTATAATGTGAAAAATTGAACTACATTTGGACGTGCTGCAAATGGTTACCCCAAGTCATGTTACATCCAATTGGCGAGTGATGTGCATAATTTGTAGTATGATTTGCATATAACGGAAACCAAATATAAAACTTCAACAAAATTACATGTAATATCATATGCATGTATTTGTTTATCACAGGGACAGAAATGGCTTATGTGAAATTTGACCCCCCCCCCCCACCCCCCTCCTCTGTTCACAAGAATCAGCTAAAGATAGCCTGAGCGGTCCTTAGGAAAGGTTCACAGCAGGTCCAGAGTTAGGGTTGTGCGTCGAAGCAACCTTTTTGTGAAATATGTATATAAGGTTTAAATCAATGGGGAAACCTGACCCTGTGCACCCCTTTTGGGTACCGACTGATCCTCCTCAAGGACATAGCCCTAGGCAATAAGCACATTTGCGTGTGACCGTGACATTTAGTCAGAAGTAAGGAGTTGAATTAGAAGTTGGGATTAAACCCAGGACCCCAAAGCCTTCTTTGACCGTTCAACGTGACATTCGTGGTGGGGGATTGATACCACTCGGGCAATGCCCAATGTTTTTTTTTTTTTTTGTGAAAATTACCACATAGTAGTGTACATTTCAAAATTAAAACACATAACACACAATCCATCATACCTACCAAATTCAAACCAAAGCCTCAATTACTATTTCATTTCCCTAATTCATCTCTAAAACCCTAAAATCACTCGTATTCAAAATAAAGAGACAAAACAAATAAATGACCAAAAGGGGCTTAAATTTCAACCTGAAAGTTTCTCTGGAAGCTGTATCGAAGCTCCGGGTCAATTTCGACACCATCATCTTCAACAGTGGCTAAATCTTTAGCCTTTTTCTTACCAGGGACATGCATAGTAGGTGTGGAACCTGGATTAGCAGTGACCTTAAGCTTAGCATCTTTGAATTTCTCACTTTGATCTTCTCCGCCTGTGCGCCATGGAGCTGATGCTAACAGCTCTTTCTTTGGTTTGCCCATGTTGTTGTTTAGGATTGATTATCTGGTGTTTGTGTTTGTGTTTTGGATAATATTCTTGTCAAGTTTTACATATATTGTCCTCAAACTTGATACAAGTTGTTGAGTTTGGTGTACTCCTTCCTTCCTAAAATTATAAGAGCACTCTCAACCGGATACTGGTACGTCAGCGGCATATCATCTTTAACATTTTCACCTTTAACTTAAAAAAATACTTTCAATCATAACTCACCTTAACTCACTTTCAATATAAAACGCAAGGGGCCAAAATGATTTTTTTTTTTAATTTAACGACTAGTTTAGGCTTGGGAAGGGGAAAGTGATTTTTTTTTACACAAACATACCCTAACGCAGCGTTAAGGGGTTAACGCACCCCTTAATGCTGCGTTACGCAGTACCTTTCAACGTTTAACTCGACTTTAACGCAGCAAGTTAAACATTAACGCACCTTGTGCGTTATAGGTTGGGAGTGCTCTAAGACAAAAAACAAATTGTTTAAGAAAAAATGCATTATTTATTGCTTTGGTTTTTGTGAAAGCAAAAAAAAGAATTTTTTACCCTTTAATAGCTGATTAATGTTTTCTTTTAATTTTGTAAATATCAATTTTAATTAAAGGTAACATGGTAAACTTAAACAAATCTAAGTAGTAGACAATAATTTTGGGATACATTAAAAATGAAAAATATGGGCAATAAAATTGGGACGGAGGTAGTAATATAATTCTTTTGTTTAATAAAGACAACCTCTTTTTTTTTTTTTTTTTTTTTTTTTTTTTTTTTTGATAAAGGGTTTTAACCCGGTAAATGTAATAAAGACAACTTTTACATTTTAGAGGGAGTAAACTGCAAAATATAACATTGTGCAAACAAGTTTGACAGTATGAAGGTTTATGAAAAAGTGTATGTTCAAAATCAACTCCAGCAAACAGCATAACTATAGCCATTTCAGATGTTTATTTGGGCTGACAATTTGTGTGAAATTTTTAAGAGATATTGGTTTGAAACAGAGAATTGATCACAAGAAGCAGGATCAGCTGACAAGAACATATATATTAAAGATGCAAGGTTTATTTATCTAATTATCCGAAGTTAGAACTGGGTAGTGGAATTACAACAGCACGAAGGATTTAATCCATACAGCATAAAGGTTGATGAAATTCAGCAACCAACAACAAATGCGCATTAAAAGTTAAGAGTCTAAATAGAGATATAACCTTTAGAAATTACTTCCTGGAGCCAAAAACACATGCACTTCTAAAAACAAGAGAAGCTTAATAGCTTACTCAAAACATTATTGGCTATCAAGTAATTGCAACATTTGAGCGGTACCAAGTTCGCCATGAGTTGTCCTGCATGTAGTACAAATTATACTGCAACTGACCATAATCACGGAATAGGAGTGATTAAAGTACTTTGTAGGTGCATGCATTATGATGCTCCGGGATTGCGACAAGTTTCGTGTTTTTCCGTATATTGTAAAAAAATAATATCTGGAAACACAATTTGAATACCTATAACTACAAAATTTAATACAGCCCATATAAGTAGCAGCAACCTGACAGAAAAATCAACTTCATTCTGATGACGTTTCCTTGCATTTCTTAAGCTTTTTCTTCCACTTCTCAGGAGTATTGACATTTGTGTGATACACTCCCCGATTTATGAGATAAGCTGCTTTGGAGACATATCATGCGCATCATCTTCTTCACATGTCTTCTTAATCTCAGTAGTATCTGTTACGATCCGTATCGGCCAAATATAAGTATGGTGGGCTCGCATCAGTATCAGATGTGTTCTGCATGAGTTTCATTTCCCTTTTCATCAATCGCCATCTGCGCACACCAAATATCTTACAAATGTAAGCAAACTTGCTGACAAATAGAATATAATGCTGAAAAATGTATAAAGATTTGTGTTTAAGTATTTTCTTGTAGGTAGAACAATTCTTCAAAATGTCCTTCGGTCTTGATGTTGTCAAGCCCTCCGGAAATCTGCTAAGAAAGTGAACGCGTTAGCCTCGCCCTGGGTGTGACCCCAGGACCAAACTCCGGCGTGAGAGTAAGTATCGGAAGGTGAGATAACAGATATATTAATGAGTTAAGTACTGTGTGTAAAGATTGATTGGCCTTACTGTAGAAATTGCTCATTTATATAGGAGACCCATTTTTGTCTCCATCGGATACGTCCAAGCGTGATGGTGACCTTTTTGGGCGGCAACAGGGATTTTGCCATGTTTGGGTCTTTTCCCTCATCTGCCATAGCTCCTGCAACTCTGTCACATACCACTAATACTAAGGTTGACTTTCTGATCTAGAGATAGCCGTTGGACCGAACGGCCCATGTGGGTCGTTCGGAAGTGGGAGTTCGTTCTGATCAAACCTTCCGGAGACATACGTTCCAAGTTCGATCTATTTTGGGATTAATCATTTATCCGGACGACCTGTCCGGTTCGTTCGGAAGTGGGAGTTCGTTCGGATCAAACCTTCCGGAGACATACGTTCCAAGTTCGATCTATTTTGGGATTAATCATTTATCCGGACGACCTGTCCGGTTCGTTCGGTCCATTCGGTTAGGGCCAGTCGGCCATATACGCCGACATGTCCCCCCCAGTATCATAGTATCGTTTAACGATGGTGTGATACTTTTGTAAAATTGTCGTTCCGGTATTTCCGACGTGTCTGGGCCGTGGGATCCTGAATTAAAGTCTTTATGTGCAACATGCCAAAAACCATAACTGCTTGTGTTTAGGAGAGCGCCGCCGTTTTTACCGCCTTGTTAAGATTGTGACACATGGCAGTGTGTCTCATCGTGTGGATGAGGCGAAGACACGTCCGCATCTGACACGATGCGACGTTTCACGCGCTTTTCTTTTCGCCTATAAATAGTCTCATTCGCTTTGTTTTTACCACTGTGAAATTCTGAATTACTCTGACACATTTCCCTTTCGTCTCTTCGATCCGAGTGGTTTTTTACGAATCGTCCATTACACGGTCCTTCCGTTTAGCAAGGTACGTTACACATTAGTGTTAATTTGTTGTTTGTATTGTTCGGCTATACCTTCTCCTTCGGCCATGTCGCGCCGTTCGGTTTCATCTCATGAGGAGGATCTTCCGGAATCCGAGGGGTTTATTCCCAAATTTGACATTCGTAAGTATACTTCTCAAATGGATGAGGCGGTCATTTCCTTAGTGGTGATGGAGTTTGGTGTTCCGTTAGAACTAAATCCGAGGCTTCCTCCGGCGAATATGACCATGGATCAACTTCCTTCGGATGCTATAGGCTTGTACTTGGAATATTTTGTTGAGGGAGGCATTAGCGTGCCGTTTTCTACCTTCTTGCTGGATGTCCTTCAGTATTATAAAGTTCATATCCCCCAGCTTGTTCCTCTGGGTTTACACCGCGTCTCTCTTTTCGAGGTTTACAGCCGGAGCTTACATATCACACCCACCACTCCTCTCTTTCGTGTGTTTTACAAGTTAAACAAGCAGGGACATTGGTTCTCCTTCGAAAAACGGGGTGGTAAGGATAAGAAAGTATGTTTTAATGAAATTCCGACTGGCTTGAAGGGGTGGAAGCACCAGTTCTTTCTAATAGATAGGCGAGCTATCCCTTTCGCCATGCCTTGGAGGCATCCTGATTCGGATATTTCTGACCCTTTTCCGCAACGTGGGTTTAATATGGCGGACGTTAGGAGATTGTCAGAGCATGTGATTGATCTAATCCAGATTCCGCGGGGTTTTCTGTATGCTCTTGGGTTGTCCCACCATTGGGAGCACCCTGGTTTCCGAGCGACGCTTACGGATGCCGAAGGGAAGGGTATAGCCCTTGCTTATGTGTTTTACTTATATATGCTTACATGTATGCTTGTTCGCTGCCGAATGATACGCGTTCTTAATTTTTTGTTTTACAGCTTTGACGATGTTCGAATATCTTATTAAGCCTGAGCGCCGAAGGGGAGCATCAATGATCAAAGGAGATCCGTATCGTGAAGATGAAACTCGTCCTTCGCATGTGACGGAACCCACACCATCCAATGCGGCTATTCCGGACAAGACGGTTGAGATGAAGGCAGTCGAAGTTCCTAGCGAGAAAGTATTAGACGCCAATAGGAGAAAACAAGAAGCTGCTGCTCGTCTTGGTCTCAAGTCGAAAGGAGTAGGGGTCGGAAGGAGTAAGGGAGCCCTCAGTTCGGGCAAACGCCCTGCTGGGGAGGGTGTTTCTTCCCGGACAGCTAAGAAAGCAAAAAAAAAACGTTGACACCCCCATTATTGAGCTGGATTCTTCTGGACACATACCAGCTCCTCAGCCTCTCCGCTCGGTCTATCCGGATGGATCGATGAGACCGCCCGATGGTGAGGAAGGTACCAGTAGTCAATTTGGAGTTGGTGATGATGGTAAGTCTTTTCCTCTCCCCTCCCCCTTTTATTTGTTAATTTACTTGGGCGTATTTTTCTTATATGCGTCTATCGATTTTTGTGTGTTCCTCAGGGAGTCCTTTGAAATCTTACGGACGCGGTAAAGACAAGAAGCATATGGAAGGCCTAGACGAGATGGGTACGGATGAGCTTACTTCCGGTGAGATCTTTGTGCCCGGATGGTCAGTGAGGACGGATGCTCGTCTGAATGGTTCCTCCGTGTGCCGTGACATGATGGCGCATCTCCCGACTCCTTGTGAGGAGGAATATTTGGAAAGTCTAAGTGATGATGATGCTGTCCGCCGTGCTTGGATGTTATTGGGAAAGAATGCCGTGGCTCAGTCTGATCTTCTGATTCAGTTTGAAACTCTCCTTGGGGAGTATCACAATCTTACTGTGGCTCATGAGAAGTGCCCCGGACGGGATCCGGAGGAGCTAGAAAAGCTGAAAACTGAGCATGCCGACTGTGGTGTTACTATGCAGAGTTTGACTGATCGCATTTATGAGTTAGTGAAGGAAAAAGAAGAGCAGGCTAAGAAAGTCAAGTCTCTAGAGGCCGAACTGACTAAAACCCGAGATTTACTGGCTGACGAGGAAAAGGATAATCGGGAACTTAGAAAGGTGAGGGAGGACCTGGCCATCCGGATGGGTAATACCAAGATAGAACGCTTCAAGGTTGTTAAAGATTTTGTGCCGGAAGTAGTGCGCCGTCTTCTCGGCAGTCATTAATATAAACAGTCGTTAGCTCTTCCTTTCAATCTTTCGTCCACTTCGGGGTTCATAGAAGGTGTCTCTCTCGATCGCACTCCGGAACAGGCGGCCGAGATCTTGGCTGATTTTGAAAATTTGGACATGGACGCTGAGAAAAAGTACCACTTGTTGTTCGACCAACTCTTCGTGACGGAGTATCCGTATATCCAAAAGGTCAGCAATGCTTGTTACAAGTCCTTGGCCAAGATCATGGAGCTCTTTCCGGATCCTGCTCCTGTTAGGCCTACTGGTCCTTCAACCGCTGGTGATTCCGCCGCTCCGAATGTCATATCTGAGGCGACCGAAATGGGTGTTGGCGGGGGGAGTGGTGTGGCTGATGAGAATGTAGTGATCGAAGATGTTGCTGAAGAGAATGTTGGTGAAAATGTTGGCTCTTAGATCAATTTGTTGTGGGTCCCGGGCTGTCTCCATTTTGACCATGGGTAAAGACTGTTCCGGATACCCTGTGAAGTTTACTTTAATCTTTTTATCGTTTGAAAACAATGTTTGCTATCTATTTTGCGCCGCATGTGGCTGCCTCGGGTTATTGTAATGAATATGTAACTAGTTTCCGTCGGATGACTGTGATTTGTCTTGATCGGGAGGTTGTAATTCCGATCCTTTTGTTAACGATGATTCACTTGGATTTTGTTATATCTACCTTGTTTCGTATGTATTTTTTTTTATATATATACCTTGCGGATTGTGTCTCGTGATTACTTCGCTGTTTGCCATATCGCTGGGTCGAGCGTGTTTCGGCCTTCCCCTTGATATTCTAGGTTTGAATGTTATCGTTGAATCTCTCGGCATTTTTGAGATCAAATGTCACCGTTAGGGACGAATATGCTTCGACTTGTACCTTTACGATTTCAGGATTGATTGTTGCCGCTAGGGGCGAATACGCCTCGGCATGTTACTTTATGCTCTAAGGGTTAATTATTTCCGTTAGGGGCGAATACGCCTCGGCACGTTCCTTTAAATTTTTAGGATTAATTGCTGCCGTTAGGGGCGAATACGCCTCGGCACGTTCCTTTACGTTTTTAGGATTAATTGCTGCCGTTAGGGGCGAATACGCCTCGGCTTGATTTTGGCTACATGGGCCGAGCGGAGGTAGCTAATCTCCGCCGGAGCCATGCGAATGCCTTGTTTTCGTTCGCAATAATATGTGGGAAAATTTTCTCCTCTCCAATCCGGAGGAGAATATATAATATTTCATAATTAACTTGTTCACAATGGCTTATAGCCTTACATGATTGTTTCTACAGAAAACATTTCCTTAAATTAATCGCGTGCCATTTCCGGGGCACCTCTTCCTCATCCATAGTCTCTAACTTGTACGAGCCACACTGATACGCTTCGGTTATCCGATACGGGCCTTCCCATTTTGGGCCTAACTTGCCCTGGTCTTCCACTCGGCTAGCTTCATTCTTCCGATACATGAAATCTCCTGGTTTGAATGACATTGGTCTGACCCTTTGGTTGTAATATTTCTCCATCTGGGTTTTATGCCGAGCCTCCCTTATCGCCGCCTCCTCCCTTCTTTCCTGTAGCAGATCTAGGTTTAGACGCATTTCCCGTTCGTTCAGTTCTTCTATTCGGCGTGTATCTTATTCATCTATCCCTTCCCGAATCACCATCGTCCGGTGAGTTGGCATGCCGATTTCCGTAGGTATGACCGCCTCACTTCCATAGGTCAAACTGAAAGGGGTTTCCCCGTTGCTCTGCTTGAGGGATGTCCGATGGGCCCACAAAACATTCGGCATCTCATCCACCCAGCCTTCTCTAGTTCGGCCCAGCCTTGTCTTTATCCCTTCCAGCAGGCTTTTGTTGGCTCTTTCGACAAAACCGTTTGCTTGTGGGTGTGCCACGGCCGTATTGATCTGCCGGATTTTTAATTTTTCACACCAATTTTTGAAAGGATTATCAACGAGCTGTTTCCCGTTGTCTGTGACTATGACACTCGGCAGGCCGAATCGACAGGCTATGTTATCCCAGACAAATTTTATCACATCCTTTCCCGTGACTCTAGCTAACGGCTTTGCTTCAATCCATTTTGTGAAATAGTCAATAGCCACTATAACAAACTTTATTCTTCCTGCGGCTTGTGGTAGTGGACCTAAGATGTCCATCCCCCACTGATAGAACGGCCAAGGAGACATGATCGGTGTTAAGGTTGTCTTTGGGAGTTTCGGCACTGGCGCATGTATCTGGCATGAATCACACTTCTGAATCTCGTTACGAGCATCTCGGTGCATGGTGGGCCAATAATACCCTTGCCGCATGGCTTTTGCTACAACTGATCTTGGCCCTAAGTGCATACCACAGGCCCCCATGTGAATTTCGCGGATGACATAATTTGCTTGTAGTGGTCCGACACACCGTAGCATGGGGACCAGGTAAGCTTTCTTGTAGAGCACCCCGTCTTCCATCACATACTGACTTATCTTCATTCTTAAAGCACGAGCTTCGTTCTGGTCCTCCGGCCATATTCCTTCCTCCAGACATCGGACGATGGGCGTCATCCAGTTCTCCCCTTCTTCCGCGACTATATCGTTGATTTCTTTTCCTTCGGTAGACCTTTCCCTCAATACTTCCACTAATACTTCCTTGGTCAAATGATCGAAGGCTACCGTAGCCAATTTGCTCAATACATCGGCCTTCTGGTTTTGACCTCTGGGGATGTTCCGAATGGAGAAATGTTGGAACTTAGCGATGCATTCTTTTGCTTTAGCCAAATACCGGATCATACTTTCATTACTTGCCACATAATCCCCATTTATTTGATTCGATACTAGCTTAGAGTCTACTCGTACTTCGATACATTGCACATGCATCTTTTCGGCCATACGGAGTCCGGCTAGGAGGGCTTCGTACTCCGCTTCGTTGTTGGTGCTGTCAAAATCTAGCCGCAGGGCGTAGGTATATTCTACGCCGTCCGGACTTACTAGCACGAGTCCTGCTCCGGAGCCCTTGCTGTTGGATGCTCCATCAGTGAACAGTAACCACTTACCTACCTTATCTTTTTCAACTTTCACGGCCGGCTGGCTGAAGTATCGGTCTAAACTTTCTCCGATGGGAGTTTCCGAGAGAAAATCTGCTAAAACTTGGCCTTTTATTGCATTCCGTGGCTCATAGGTGATGTTGTACGCGCCCAGTTCTACAGAATATTTAGCCAGCTTACCCGAAGCTTCGACCTTGTTGAGTATCTGCTTGATTGGCTGATCGGTGATGACTTTGATTGGATGTGCTTCGAAATATCCCCGTAGTCTTCTCGACATGTGCAGCAACGACAATGCCAACTTTTCCATCAGCGCATATTTCTTTTCGGCTTCATTGAGCGTCCGACTCACGTAGTGCACCGGATGCTGTTTTCCTTTCCTCTCTGTCAAAAGAACTGCACTGACGGCTTCTTGAGAAGCAGCTAGATAGACATAGAGTGTTTCCTTAGGTATTGGCGTGATCAAGGATGGAAGATCTGATATCAGTTTCTTCATCTCCTGGAACGCGTTCTCCGCATCTTCCGTCCACCGGTATTGTTCTTTATTCTCCTTAGTTATATTTTTCAGAGTTTCGAAGAATGGTAATGACCTTTCGGCCGACCGAGCCAAGAATCGATTTAAGGCTTCCAACTTACCGCTGAGACTCTGCATTTCATTCAGAGTTCGAGGAGATTGCATGTCCATTAGGGCTTTCATCTTCTTCGGATTGGCTCTGATCCCCTCGGAAGTTATCATATACCCCAAGAACTTCCCTTCTTCCATCCCGAATGAGCATTTTTTGGGGTTCAACTTCATGTTAATCCTTCTCAAGTTATCAAATGTTTCGGCAATATCACCCAACATCTCATTTTCCTCTTTGCTCTTGATGACCATGTCGTCCACATATGCTTCTAAGTTCCGTCCTATCTGTGACTGGAAGGCTGTGTCCACCATGCGTTGGTACGTTGCTCCGGCATTCTTCAGTCCGAAAGGCATTTTGGTATAGCAGTACGTTCCTTGATCTGTGTAAAAAGCTGTTTTTTCCTCATCTTCCTTCGACATTTGGACCTGATGATACCCCTTATATGCATCTAGGAAGCACTTATATTTGAATCCCATGACTGACTCTATCTTCAAGTCGATCTCCGGTAGGGGGTAATAATCCTTTGGACAAGCTGAATTGATGTTCTTGAAGTCAATGCACATGCGCCAGCTTCCATCACACTTTTTGACAAGGACAGGGTTAGATATCCATGTCGGATACTTAACCGGACGGATGATTCCTACCTTTACCCATTCTTCCACCTCCTTCGTTACGGCCAAACTCCGGTCGGGGGCCAGCACTTTGCGTTTTTGGTACACCGGTTCCACCGACGGATTGGCGTTCAGCGTATGCTCGATGATGCGTCTCGGAACTCCCGTCATGTCCGCCGGCGTCCAGGCGAAAACATCCATGTTTTTCTTGAGAAGTGATCTAAGTTTCCTTTTGCACTCAAGTGACAAACTTCCTCCGATGGTCACAAGCTGTTCCGGGTAAGCCGGGTTTACCATAACTTCCTCTGGAACGTTTGCTTCCGTCACTCCTTCTGTCGATCCTTCGCCCTGCTCATGAGAAGCTCTTTGAGTTTCTTCCAAGCTTTTGCATTCCGAAATAACTATTGGCCGAGCCTTCAAAGTAGCTATTCCCTTGGGAGTTGGGAATTTCATTATAGCATGTATGGTCGAAGGAATTGCTCTTAGCATTTTCAATCCGGTCCTTCCCAGAATTACGTTATACGGCGAAGGTGCGCGTATGACGGTAAACTTCATGGTCATTCTCCTATACAATCCTCCTTCTCCAAACGAGACGTCCAGTTCTATTTTCCCCAAAGGTTTAGTCACCTGTCCAGCGAACCCTAGCAGATCCGTCTGAGTTTGCTTTAGTCGAGACTTTATCTCCGGGCTTAAGTTATCAAAGCAGTGTTCGAACATGACCTCCACCGATGCTCCTTCATCCACGAATACTCTCCTCACCAAGTACCCTTCCATCATGGCTTCGATAATGAGAGGTTCGTTGGATACATCTCCGGCAGGTATGGGAGGGAAAGTAATGGGGATATTCATCCACCCTTCTTCATGTTCTCTAGACTTGCGTTTCTTCTGTTGCGTCCTTAAACTGATCATGTTGATTATTTTGTCTTTGGCCGGGAGATCTCTCTTCGGCGCACCTTTCCCTTTTTGACGCACATCTTTGACCAAATGATTCAACTTCCCGGATTCTAAGGCCAGCTCTAGCTGCCTTTTCAATTGATAACAATCATTCGTGTAATGCCCCTTTTCTCCATGATAGTCGTAGTACCTATCCTGATTCTCTCTCTTCGGAGGATCCCGCATCGGCCTTGGAGGAGGCAAGCGTAACTGTTGTTCGGTGGCTAGGATTTCTTTCGGTCGTTTTGTGAGTGAGTCGAGTGTTAAATGAGGAGCATTGTGATTCTGATAGTCATTACGTGCCGGGAGGTATGGTGCCGGGCGGTCTCTATGCCGATACTGGATCTGTCGATCTTTGTGGTGGTACCCAGACCGTCCTTCGTTCCTGTTATCATTCCCTGACCCTCTATATCCTCGGTCCTCCTTCCGAAAGGGTCCAGTTGACACTTTCCTATATCGGTCATAGCTCTCTCCTCGTGGCAGTTCGGTACTGACGAACGCCTCTTCTGATCTCACAAAGTCATCCACACGGATCATCATCTCATCAACGGTTCTAGGAATTTTATCAGCAAACCTCTTGGCCAACTCCGGGCATTTGCAGCCATTCATGAATGATGAAATCCTCATAATTTTCGGGGCTCCTTGTATGAATCCTGTTTCCGTAGTCCACCTCTCTTTGAATTCCGGCAAAGTCTCATTGGCCTTCCTCACAATCTTCATTATCTCCGTAGGGTCCTTGGTGCATGCTTTGTGTAAGGAGAAACGAGTTTCGAACTGAGCCCTTAGATCCGCCCATTCGTCTATGCTACCAGGAGGAAGTTGGTCGAACCATCCCCTCGCTCTTCCGTCCAGTGTCTGCTGGAACATCCTGCACCATACAGGCATCGGCCATTCTCCTTGACCTGCTGCTCCGGTAAACCGGTTGAGGTGATCTTGAGGATCCGTCGATCCATCGTACAACTTGATGTGTGAGGGCATCTTTTGTTCCGGTGCTGAGAACTCAATCAATCGTCGTGTGAAGGGCGACTTTCTGACTTCTTTGAAGGCTTTCGCCAAGTCTGCGTCTGGCACTTTGTCTCCCGTAACGATCCCTTTCTTTTCCCCGACTGCCTCAGCTTTTTCCAAGTTATCCTCTTCACTGAAATCCAGGCACACCGGATGCACGGTATTCCGCTTGTTGTGCTCCTTGATCATAGATTTAAGAGCAGAGACATACCCCTCTATCTGCTCCTTGGTGACTGGAGGGGATTCGGCACCCCCTCCTCCGGATGACTCCGGATGTTCAGAGCCCGACATTCTATAGCCTTGGTAGATTGAATGTCGGTCCCACGGATGGCGCCAATGTTTAAGTATTTTCTTGTAGGTAGAACAATTCTTCAAAATGTCCTTCGGTCTTGATGTTGTCAAGCCCTCCGGAAATCTGCTAAGAAAGTGAACGCGTTAGCCTCGCCCCGGGTGTGACCCCAGGACCAAACTCCGGCGTGAGAGTAAGTATCGGAAGGTGAGATAACAGATATATTAATGAGTTAAGTACTGTGTGTAAAGATTGATTGCCCTTACTGTAGAAATTGCTCCTTTATATAGGAGACCCATTTTTGTCTCCATCGGATACGTCCAAGCGTGATGGTGACCTTTTTGGGCGGCAACAGGGACTTTGCCCTGTTTGGGTCTTTTCCCTCATCTACCATGGCTCCTGCAACTCTGTCACATACCACTAATACTAAGGTTGACTTTCTGATCTAGAGATAGCCGTTGGACCGAACAGCCCATGTGGGTCGTTCGGAAGTGGGAGTTCGTTCGGATCAAACCTTCCGGAGACATACGTTCCAAGTTCGATCTATTTTGGGATTAATCATTTATCCGGACGACCTGTCCGGTTCGTTCGGTCCGTTCGGTTAGGGCCAGTCGGCCATATACGCCGACAATTTGCAAAACAACATAATGAAGTAATGAACCTTTCATTTTCCTCAGCAGCTTAATTTCCTTCTGCCTTATCAATGATTCCTTCAGCAAGTAAATGGGCATTATCAAGATCATCTATATCTGCACAGGACATTGGAATAATTTCTTTTCTTGCAGCTACTTGAAGTCTTTTAGTGGTATCTGCATACTCGGGTACATATACAACTCCTTCATCGTCAACAAATGGATACAGATGTGGTGGAAGAACCCTAATAATTTTAACAAAAAGAATATGTCAACATATGTAGAACATGATTAAAGTATAAGATCAATTGCGACTTTACTAAAACTTACTTTCCAACCATATAATCCTTAGTTGGTCGTGTGATTTTTGCATTTATACAGTCAAAGACCCATTGTGGCTGTATATAGTCTTTGGAAATAAACTTTTGAATTTGAGTCGACTTATCAACAATCTACACAAAATAGAAGTATGAGAATCTTATAAATGAAAACAATTGTTCTGATAAGATAACGAAACTGTTGGGTCCGATTGCACACACACGTTCATGCAAACCATATGAACAACAATTTTAGCAAGTGAGGAAAACTGATGAACAACAACATTGATGAGGTTGGGTTTGCTTGAGAACGACACAGACATGCTAATAACACCATTCATACTTTTTAACTTTATAAATCTTATTAGAAATTAATCAAATATTTACAAGGGATAGCCTACGGAAAACTACCCCGGGTTGATGACAGATTCTCTCCTAACTCAAACAACAAGTGGCAGCTAGCTTTGCATTATTGTTCTTAGGAGAGGAGGATTCTAACCATAATACTTTGTATTATTTTCTTTGTATGAATCTCTACTTAACTTGGTTACAACCGAGAGTTTATATAGGAGGGGAAACAGTGGTTACATGTGGGTTGCATAGTAAGTTGTCCACTTGCTATAGATAGGCACGTGCCTAGTAGGCTAGTCTGAAGCGTACTTTCGGCTTTTCCGATTTGACAACTTATAGTTCCAATGTATGTTTCTCGTATATCGATAAGTACTTGAACTTATCTTCCTAAAGAAGTTTCCCGCCCATGCATTCAGAGGTTGTGGTTATAATCCAGAGTCAAGTCCTCAGAGTCATAGAGACATTTTTCAGATCTTAGTGACACTGGTGTTGCTTTTAGCTCCTTGTAAATCACTCCTAGGCACCGCATCACATCAGTTTGTGAAATGTTTTCTTCAGTTGGTCTTCGACGTCCCTGAATAATAATAATCAGCGAGTCACCTTCTGAATAATAATAATCAGTATCTCACTTCTGATAACTATCAAGTTCACATTGATAGTTATGAAGTGACATTCTCTATGATCGTTATCAGAGACTTGATGCTCACTGACCTTCAGAAGGTGTATTAGGCTATTTTATGTTTAAATACTTGTCATAGACAATTGGGTCGGTTCTTCAGACCCAACAATCTCCCCCTATTTAAATATACAAATAGACTAATTATCAGTAGTAAGTGAGCATAACGGCTTCTTCTTACGTACTGATTTTACATCAGAAAATATAAATGATATTACAATATAGAGTTGATACTTCTGATGTTACAACAAGGAAAAATAACAATTTAGTCATTTTATGAGTCCTTATTGTTGTTGAATATCCCACAGACCCTTAGATTTTGATCTTTCTTTGTCGAAGATCGTGGGTCAATTGCGGTTTAGCACTTTAATAATATTAGGCTATTCTAAGTAAATCAGAAACTGTATGAGAATAACCTAAAATTATTTAGATGTGAGTGAGCATAGAGGCTTCTTCTCACATCTATAGTTACAATAACAAGCACTTTTGGTATATTAATGTAAGCTGGAGCTTTGTTATTGATGTTTTCTTAGTGAAGTTTCTTTATGGATCAGGGACTGTTTTGTTTACTGAACATTCGCCGCTGTGCCTGATTTACCTTCACTGAAAACTGATCCCTCTCCTTCCCCTGATACTTCATCATCAGCCGCCTTTGATTCTTTATATATGGTCTGATGCTTCCTTCTCCCACTGTTGGTTGCTACTTGAGAGCCGCCATTGACAAACATTTCCACACTTATAGCTTGTGTGTCTACCACACATAGTGATGCAAGATCTTTCTGAATGAAGATGCTTGCATGACAGTTATACTTATAAGTGTGTTTAAATGAGCAGAAGCAGAAGCATTTTGGATCGTTTGCTACCCAAAAGATTATGGAAATACTCAATCTAGTAGCTAAGTCCTAAAAAATAGAGCATGAAGGCGCTCAATTTTGTAGATATAAAGGTGAAGGCGATTATGAGGAGGGTGTTCTTGGTGGGGAGTTGTTAAGGATAGGGTTCGAGTGTTATTATTCGTCATTCAAGAACGGCTATATCTTATTAGCAGTCAATCAAGAATGGATCTGGATTAAGAAAAACCCACCCGCTCTGAAACCACTTGTTGGGTCTGATTGTGCACACGCGTTCATGCAAACCAGAAAACATACATAAATAGACGAAAACGTAAAAACGTATGAAAACATAACAAATAAAAACGGACGAAAACGTATAAAATGGATGAAAACGTATAAAAACGTAAGAAAAACGAACGAAAGCGTATAAAATAGATGAAAACATATAAAAACGGCCAAAAACGGATAAAAACAGATGAAAATGGATAAAAACGAAATAACACGTGATGTGTTTTTTTAGGTCTATAAAAATCAACCAAGTTTTAAATTTATTTATTGCCGAACTAACCTATAGACTCTAAACACTCACGAGCAGTGTACCCGATCAATGTAGCTAGTTTCTAGGTAAGTAAGGGTCGTTCACTAGGAGCGAAGCTAAGATGATCTAAAGGTATTCTAATTACTAAACTAACTATTCTAACCTAGAAAGCAAGTAAATACTTTTGGGGTTTTAGCCTGAGAGGCTATCACGATTTTGTGTGTTTAATTTAACTAAATACGAGAAAATAAATATTAAACTAATTAAAAGCAAATTAAAGATAGATGAAGATAGATAGGAAGAACAGGTTAGCCGCGTCTAATCCATTTTATAGTTATACATGCTTATGTCTACTTGTTTTAATTCATTCAATTGTTTTGTCGCCAATCCGATTATTAATCCTGTCACGATTAAATAACCTACCATCGTGGTGGGAAAGAGGACATGATCATAGTGACTCGTCTAGCATCAATACTATAGGTGATGTAGCAATATAAAACATATTAAATAAATACACGCAGCGGAAAACATCACCATAACAGGATCCATAGTGCCATATGATCAATCAAATAAAATAATCACATAAGTTATATCTTTGTAGTGTGATCCGGGAGTTACCAACAAGACTTATGAATCGACTAGATGAGAAACCCAAGTGATCAATGGAGATCACCTCTATGTGTATCCACACTACACGTCACCGTATGCCACTTGATGCTAGTCTCAAACCCGGTAACCAAACAAGCACCCTTGAATGAACAAGATACAAGAGTGATTGATCAAAAAATAAAAACCCTAATTGGTTTTATGTTTTGTGCCTTGAGTTTGCAATGGGGAGGGAGAGAGTTTTGTTTGGTAATTAGTTATCTAATTATGAGTGAAATATGGAGTACATATTTTACAAATCAAAACCAAAACTTATCCCTTGACATCCCCATAGGCCGGCCAAACAAATGGGCTCAATGGGCTAGCCATTTGTTTTTCTAGTCCAATGTAATAAGTCCAATACTTATTCATTAGAGGCCCAATAACGACTCTTGGTTACTTACGGTTAGTTATATATCGCAAATACAATAAATACGACATATAAAATGGCACCTCAGTGTATATGTGTGTGACCCCATAGGCTCACATATGTCTAGCCATATAATTAGTAATTATGACACGAGCATATCCCAACAGCTCCCACTTGCGACGTCATAATAATCAAGTAATTATACAAGCAATGGTTAGCGTCTAGCAACACGCCACTGCCCCCAGAAATATGTGAGGTTAGTTTCATAAACGTCTCATTTTAGATGGTTTACATGTCATCTATCCTTTTGTTTCAGATACCGTGTTGAACATTAGACATGGATCAAAAGTCATTCTAAAAGTTCAACTATTATGTTTCTCGATACGGATATTGAACAAGATTACCAAGTGAATTAAGATTCATCTTAATCTCATTTGGGTACGGCCATACAAACATCTGTTCAATTCATCGAGGGGCCCAATAGTATCTAACTCCAAAGCAAGTGGAGGAACAAATCCCATTTTGACTACACGTGTCATTCACATGCTTCATATCACTCCTGAAAATGGCCTTTATAACTACCTTATTCAGGATAGCGTTTAACCATATCAAGGAATGAAATTCCACACATGCAAGACCTGCTTGCATCTCAAGTCTGAGGATAAGAGACATAACCTCTTGCGAGATTCACTATTGACGACGATCCATGTAGTGAATTCTCGTAGGTTGGGTCAATCCAATGTTCATCACAATGAACAACATGTGAGTGTGGCAAATAAATCACCAACACGCTCACATTTGTCTTAATTTGATGATACTCCCATATCGTCAACCGACAATGGATAATTTTAGAATAAATAAATTATTCATGGATTAAACATGCAAATATATAACACAGTAGTATAAATGAAGACGATCATACCAGGTATATCAATTCATTATATAATACGACTGCTTGCAGTTCCATTATCCAAATACTAAAAACAGATATGCATAAGACTACTCATAGGTCGGGGTCCGATGTTCCCACCATGATCGAATTATGTTGTACAAGACAACAAGTAGTCATCTGAGTAAACTTTGAGAATACTTGTTTCAAAAATCATGAAAGGTTTGAATGATGATTGTCCTTTGTATGTGCACATTCAAGTACAAGACGAGTATCGCAACAATACATTCCATAGGGTGTTTGAAGCCAGAAAACACCTACTTTAGATAGTCATCTGAATAGTTTCTCAAACTATAAAGTATTCTTGTTCTTTTAATGTATAACGCATTAATGCTCTCAGTCGAGCACATCTAGTCAGCAATGTCATCATTCATGATGACATCCTACCAAGACTAGGATTTAGTATCATCTCAGTTAAATAAGCATCCACGTATGCAAACAAAACAGAGCTCCTTAAATATCCGTAAACGTTTGAACATATCTTTGGTACTTTGTAGGTCCATTATTAATGTTCGTTTAACAATTATCTAATGACATTCACTTAGATATTTGTTGTCATTCACTCATCTTGCATTCATGCAAATGATAAATGTAGTCCAATGCGTAATATGACTTACATGATGAATCCTTTAGTCAAACTTAAGATTTCCTTTCATGTGTTCAATCTCATCAAGTGAGATTGATTATTGAGATTCCCCTCAATAATGTGTCATATTGTGTTTAGACTTTAATAACCGCTTATGTTTATTCTAATATACACAATATATATATATATATATATATATATATATATATATATATATATATATATATATATATATATATAAACAAGGTTGTGTGTCTTATTTTATAAATCCCTCAAGAGAAACTTCATTCCAAGCTAAGGATTAAAGTCTAGCTTAGATGGAATATTGTTTTAATATGTTAATGACATATGAGATTTAAGAAAATAAATAGAGTGCTCCAACTTGCTCTCAGTGTACTTAGGAGTAATCTTATTAATCAAAATCAAATTAATGATTTTATGATTAACTCAAGATCTCTGCTCCTAGATGCATGATCTAATCCACACATGGATTCTTTTATCTTGTATACATAATAAAGATTATATGGATTCATAAACCCTTTTGATTACTCATCGTCCTCGCAAAGGTAATCAACAAGAAAAGTGTTTTGATATCCTATTGTCATATTTCATTTACATGAACACAAGTATGACAATTAATTATCTTTATACATTTAATGTTTGCAGGTAGGAAGATTTAATCATAGTCAATTTCTTGAGTACGAGTTAACTCCTTTTACTACGCGTGCATTAAATGTGTGTACAAGTTTGTCCTTTTGAGTCTTCTCATCAAGAAACTCATTCTTAACCTCACAGTCTAACTGATTGGTAAGAGATCAATTAAGCTCCATGAGTGATTGTCTTTCAAGGATTGCATCTTAACATTCATAGTTTTGAGCTATTCATCAGATTCAAGATCTGACAATACATCTCTGTAGTTAGCAGGTTCACTATGATCCTCTAACTTATATCTCTTAGCATTGATATAAAAAACTATATCATTCAGGTGCAAGAGGAATCCTTGCGGATTTATGAATGAGAGATATCAATCTATGGTTTAACATATGCATGTTCAACCATAGTATGACATTAGCAAGTGTACTCAGAAGGTTGTGTATTTAGTTCTTGAATAACTTCAAGGTCTAAAGGTACTCCCACTTGCTTTTGTATGTAGAGACTAATCTCCAGATACTCAACATCTTGAGTAACAATAAATTGTTTTCAAGTGGGACGTCCAAAATACACCGTTAGTTCTTGACTCTAGTTTGTTAATTATTTACTCTTAAGTAGTTAACAAATTAAGAGCTTCAATTAAGACATAATGGGATTCATCCCATGCCATAATACAATAGTGTCTTAAATTCCTTCTGGGTTGGAATCGTATTGAGTGTACACATGGCACACCCAATTTCTAACCTTGATAGCTTTGGAGGTAAAACAGTTTAAGTCATCAAAGATCAAACAATATCAATAGTGTTTGATTTTCCATGATGGACATACCATAAAGTTGTGGTATTCCATGAGGACTGATGTTGTGAGACTATCACACAACTCATTAGATGAACTTATACCTTTTGGCTTACATATCTGCCAACCAAGTCAAACCAGATGGCATCAATAGTAATTTTAGCCTATGCATACTTTACTTCATGTGCATATTTTGACTAGAAAACATAAACATTTAATATTATACGTCGTAAGTGTACATGTCTTTAACAAGAAGACATAACAAATTAACGTAGACGTCGTAAGTGTACATGTCTTTAACAAGAAGACATAACAAATTTGACGTCTTACTTTACGTTATAAGTCTTTCAACAATTAACGAAATTAATGTTTGTGTCTTTACAAGAGACCTAAACATATTCAACTAAAGTAATTACGAGCGCCGACTCTTGGCCTCAATAGTATATTCAAGTTAATTTTGTACTTCATGATTATGAGTTTACAAGAAAACATAATCATATTTACTAAACAATTCAGTGAATATGTTGAAGTAGCTTTTCATGATATCTTGATATTTGTTCTAATTAGGGCAACATACATTTTATGTGTAGAAGTCCTAGTAGAATTTTAGTTTCTTACCTTGCAGTCAAGAAAAACTATTAGTCATATTGTTATATGTTGTACCTTGAACACAATTAAGATTTCTCCCACTTGTGCATGGCACAACATCGTGAGAGCATGCAAACAACACTACGCTCGTTTGTTTGTATCGTGAGAGCATGCAAACAACACTACGCTCGTTTGTTTGTATGAGTAATATGACAATGTATAAGATAACATATGATTTTTAGTAAAAAATAAAAATATAGATATGTAGAACTTTATCGTTTGAATAATGAATCATGCATAACAATTTTATAGATAACATTTCAGGAAGCAACATCAGGAACGCGACACGTTATCATATAAAACTTATGCAATGGTTCTTATATAAACTATGATGCTTAACAGGTGGAAAGTAATGTATTATTTCAAGACAATCTGGAAATAAGATGGGCAACTTGCAAGTAATAAAGCTTACAGCTCCCACTGGATTAGACAACATTACATGTGTTACGTCACCAGTAATATAATCACGTAGCTCCCACTGGATTAGACAACATTACAATGTGTTACGTCACCAGTGGAGAGTGAGTAGCGATTGGATACTTTCCATCTTTCTTTGAATATCTACACATTATTGCTAATGTGAGTCACTTTGACTAGTAAACATGTACTTAGGTATTCAAGAAAGTGCATCAAGTTCTAACATATAGATGATGGGTATGTAGGACCTTAGTAGGCATATTAGGTTATGGCAAACTGCTAGGTAATCATGCTAGTAATTGCCTTTACCACATTGCGGTTTATTGATACTTCCGTCTTCTAATTATTTAAACTCATTTTAGTTTGGTAGCTAGTACGAAATAGGTTGACCAAGCAAGAACATGCAAATATCGCCAAAGGTCTGACCAATGAGCAAAATTCGCCATGGGTTGAAATGGCCCTAAGTCTGACCAAAGAGGTCAAGTCAAGTGCACGTGTTCTTGGTTGTCCAAATATCTTATATTTCTTCAATGTTTCAAAACCGAAACAAGGGTTATAAAACAACGTTGAAGGAATAAGATGTGTAACCATACTTAACCGTTTTGACTTTTACAAGACATCATGATTTCTAGAGTAGGTTTTCCTTGAGTTTGATTAGAAGTAGGAAAATTCAAATATTCCTATTATGGCTTTTCCTCATAAAGAAAAAGGATAGGAATAAGTCTCTTTCTTACAAGGAAAGATCGACTTAGTTCATCCTTTTAACAAGAAAAGAACAAACTCTTGTTTACGGTATGCGTTGCATTAATTGAATTTACAAAGTTCAATTTTAGTATTTTCGATAATTATCCTTTTATAAATTAACTACCCCATGTTTATAATTTAAAACAATTAATTTACGAAAAGGCTAAGATCCTCATTGAGGTTCGACCATTAATGCAGTTGATCTACTAGAAATGGTGGATTCAATAGGTAGGCGACGATCACCAATTGTATTACACGTACAACTCTTAGATCCTTATGGGACTCATGGCATCTAGTGTCAAACAACTAGTGTCATGTAGGCATGTTTAGTCCCATCTTTGCCTCGGGTAAGGGTCTGACCACACTACTCGATTAAGTCATCCAATTTGAAAACTGTGAGAATAATCCTAGGTCTGACCATGGAGAATAGTCACCTTGGGTTACAATTCAGCCTAGTTCTGACCAGATGCTAAAAGGTAATTGCAAGTGTTCTCATAATTGGACGGCATGACTTAAATTTTGACGGGTAAATTGTTTTGATGTGGATCAAAAACGTGTATGAAAGAAGCATGCATTCATTCTTCGTAGCACAAGTTAAAAACTTTTCTTAACTTAAGTCTAATCATTGTTTTAATTTATGTGTGTCAAATTGTCCATTTTTAAGACTAATATATATCCTAAGTGGATTATTAAGTTTGGACAATACAATAAATCAATAAATAAACCATCTTAACTAGTTTAAGTGTTATTTAGAAAACAATGATTTTTAAGTTTCAAATCATATTTAAACTTAGTTAAACTAAATCATAAGACTTAGTTCAAAATGGTTTATGTTTAGTTTCAAGTTTTAAGAAAAAACATTTTTCGTTTTACATGTAGTCACAACATACATAAAAACAACCAACCAAACATACAACCACAATATGCAAAGCCTCAACCGATGAAAATCCTATGCTTGGTCTTGTGAGCCATCACAAGAACCAAGAGTCAACTAGGAACAAATAACACAACCACACAGAGGGCTCCCACTTGCCCCAAGACAATCATGGGCAAGTAAAGGCCCATAATGCACATGAAAACTTGATTCTGTCAGCCCAGTTTTTCTGTTTTGCGAGGCCCAATGCTCCTAGAAGACGACCTCCTCATCGTTTGGCCCAGTTGACAAAGTTGTAGCCCTATGTCTTGAGGACCTGGAAAACAAATTTTAGAAAAAAATATCTTACCAATCAGCGGGAAATCACGTTTTCCCAACAGGTGTCCAGCAGCAAGTTTCGGTCTACAACTCTTCAATCTTTCGCCATTTGCTTCCAAGCTCTTTGTTTACAATACATATAAGGTAAAATACAACTAATATAATTTGTATCTACTGTAAAATGCCCAAACAATGGCAAAACCAAAATTGAAATACATTACAAAAGTGCCGAAACAATGGCAAACTCCAAAACAAGAAAAACAACCAACAATCACAACATCACAATGCATAAGTGGTCTAGGTTTTCATCGGCTTTGCATATTCACATAATAATACATACAATTATGATCATTACAAGGTGTTGGCTAACTCCATGGACAAACATGCATGTATTTGCCATGGATAACAAAATAAATAACAAGAAATAAATTGTTAGCCAACGAATCGAAGAAATAATTAACAAGAATTAAAACCCCGAATGGTACACGTGACAAATGGCCATAGACTCATAACCCACTGATATTAGGACCTTCTTAACACCATTTTAACTCAGAAAAATAAGCCTCATGGGCTGATTAGAAATCGGGATAAAAATCTCTTAAAAAACACGTTTTTAGGCCATTTTACGAGTACCGATCAAGTAAACAAACAACGTATGCATAACAAATGGCCATAGGATCAAAAAGTCCAGATCTTAAGACCATCTTAAGGTCGACATAATCATGATATATAAGCCCTAGGGGCTATTTTAAAATGACACCTTTAAATCCATTAAAAAACATGTTTTTAGCCATTTTTACGCATACATGATGATCATATGACAACATATGATGGCTCGTGATACCACTATAGGTGATGTAGCAATATAAAACATATTAAATAAATACACGCAGCGGAAAACATCACCATAACAGGATCCATAGTGCCATATGATCAATCAAATAAAATAATCACATAAGTTATACCTTTGTAACGTGATCCGGGAGTCGCCAACAAGACTTATGAATCGATTAGATGAGAAACCCAAGTGATCAATGGAGATCACCTCTATGTGTATCCACACTACACGTCACCGTATGCCACTTGATGCTAGTCTCAAACCCGGTAACCAAACAAGCACCCTTGAATGAACAAGATACAAGAGTGATTGATCAAAAAATAAAAACCCTAATTGGTTTTATGTTTTGTGCCTTGAGTTTGCAATGGGGAGGGAGAGAGTTTTGTTTGGTAATTAGTTATCTAATTATGAGTGAAATATGGAGTACATATTTTACAAATCAAAACCAAAACTTATCCCTTGACATCCCCATAGGCCGGCCAAACAAATGGGCTCAATGGGCTAGCCATTTGTTTTTCTAGTCCAATGCAATAAGTCCAATACTTATTCATTAGAGGCCCAATAACGACTCTTGGTTACTTACGGTTAGTTATATATCGCAAATACAATAAATACGACATATAAAATGGCACCTCAGTGTATATGTGTGTGACCCCATAGGCTCACATACGTCTAGCCATATAATTAGTAATTATGACACGAGCATATCCCAACAAATACTAACTTATTGCTTTAAACCATCTAACCTAGTTTGGTATTACACGCTACTAGTCCTATTAGGTTGTAGACACGTTCCGTTTATGCCAAACAATGATTCCTAATAGAGATTCGGGTTAACACGCATATAACTCAACCTAAGCAACCACAATTACAGGTAGTTAAGTCACATCAATTAAAGTTATAAGGATCATAACCTAGTTACATAGACTTCTACTAGTTATAAGCAATAAACGAGTTTTTATCGACAAGCACCCAATCCAATAACAAAGCAAACACATCGACAAAGTCATAAAAACTAATAAAACTTCATAAACATGGCTAACACCTAAGGGTGTTAGCCCATAATCTCAGTAACAATACACAATGTTTGAATCATAGCATAAAAGATAGAAATCATAATGAAAACTACACGCTAACCGAATGATTAAACAAAGTAAATTGGCTTGAGATGTTCTTCGTGGATGGAATGGATCTTCAATATAGTCTTCTGCTGTTTTGGGACGTTTACAGAAGCCTGGGAATGATCCCGAGGGTCTCCAATGATGCCCTAATTTGTTAATGAGTTTGGTATTTATAGATTCTGAAATCTGGGTCGATACGGCGCATCTAGAGAGTTAGATGCGCCGCATCTATAAGTAAACGTAGCCTCCAAGTCTGAAACTGACCCGATATGGCGCATCTATAAATCTGATATGGAGCATCTCCCAATACGGCGTATCTAAAGACCTGATGCGCCGCATCTCCTTTAGATACAGGTAGATCTCCTTTTTCTCTTTCCGTGGCCGCTTGAATCAACTAAAACGGAGTCCGGATGAAGATTTTATGGCCAAAATACGAAAGCATCTTCAAGTGTCGACTTGTAATCTTGACTTCTTCATTAAGCTTCTAATCTCCACTTGATTTCTTGGTAAGGATTGTGTATGGCCGATACGGCGCATCGGATTGGTCCGATGCGGCGTATCTGGAGTAGAACAAGTTGGTTCTTATTCGTTGACCAAAGTTTCATATGCGACGCATGATAAAATCAGATGCGGCGCATGCTTCAAAGTCAGGCAATGGTCTTTAATCTCTTCAATTCAGCAGACTTTTCCAATCTTGATCATTTTGCTCCATTTTATGTCTATAATAGCTAACTTTCACCAAATGCTTGTTTATAACTGAGAATTACAAAAGTAAGCGATTAAGTATCAATTCCCATATAAAATAATACAAAAACAAGCAATATACATAGGATACATGATGCTAATAAAATATACTTATTTGATGTCATCAAATATCCCCCCACTTGAACTTTACTTGTCCTCAAGTAAACATTAGATTAAACTTATGAAAATGTATCCTAAATAGGATGTATTTTTATAATTAAGCACTTATTCGTTTTTTCATAATTGCACAACCAAATACTTAACGAATTAGAAATAAAATAAAATATTTCGATAAAAGCAAATCTAATTGTTTAACTGTCCAGTCGTGACGAATATTCTATCATAAGCTTGGCAAGTATACGCATCTCCCCCACTAAAGCTAAGGAGTAACGAGTCTAAAGCGGTAAAAAGGGCTTGTTGGTTAAGGGTTGATCATCCTTTTTAATCTCTGTCGATCTCATATTCCAGAAAAGGCGACAAAATTACAAATACATGATCAAATCCACGACCACGATACTCGCAATTGCTCAATTCCTTAACTTGAATAGGCTAAAGATAGGACCAAGTAATCTTCACCAATAATATTATATCAAAAAGGGCGACAAAATCATAAATACATAGTCGAATCCACGACTACGATACTTAAGATTGCTCAAATCCCTAATCTCAATAAATCAAAGGTTTGGATGAAGAATGATATAGGGTATGGATAATATTTGGGATATAAATTGGTGTAAAATGAAAAATAAACAAAACAAATAGATTAAAATCCTAAGTGTGGTAAATTGCTTTTCCAACCATCCCATGAATAAGACTCATATCATTGAATAACTCACGCTTTAACACTTGAAACACACGCTTTAGGTAGACACGAATTATACTCAACAAGATCTCAATCAAAGAATAACCTTAGTTGGCGTTCCCATAACGGCCAACTCCCATTCAATCCATAGATATAATATACAACAACTAGTGGTGATATCGACCACTTAATACAAAATTTTACATAAGTTGGTTAAAACAAACATCCAACTTTTCCTTTTTTTTTTCTTTTTTTTTTTTTTTTTAAACTAGAAACATAAACATAGATGTGTAAAATTTCACCACATCACTATAACGATAACTATGGATAATTTTTTCATACTTTTCATGACTTCAGAAATAACGGTAATAGTGAAAGTAGTAAACACAAGAAAAATAAACTCAAAGATATACAATATTTACTTTCACTCCAATTGCATTGTGCAATTTCCCGACCTAACCATAGATAATGAATTACGCACGCGAACACAGGTAATGTAAGGAAACACACTTTGCCTAAAGCAATTAACCAACCACGGATTTTAATCTACAGGGTAGGCTAAGGTGTAAGGGTGTAACGAAACATTATAACAAAGGTGTAAGAAACGAAAGGAATGGCTCTGAGTGTTTTTCTAGGGGTATCTTACTCTAAAAGTGAGAGTAACAAAAGGGTTTATACGGGGGTTAACTAACCAGTGTAGTTAGCTAATATCACATAACATATAAAGGCTATTTGGGTGTAATCCTAGAAATTTACCAATTTAGACAAGTCATTCCATAATACTTATTATGGTGGTCTCGAATAGTATACAAGCCAAGTTCTAAAGTTTACAAGTCACCGGCACACTCATAGATTTGTGAATTTTTGAAAAGTTCACAATTTTTGAAAATAATGTTATGTGTGCAGCTATGTAATTTAGACTTTAACAAAAACATGCTAAATTTTTTTAATTTTGATATATTAAGCGCATTTTAAGCATATTTTGAAAAAGTTTAGGACAAGTAAGTGTTCTAATTCTCCAATCCCCCCACTTAACTTAAACAACGTCCTCGTTGTTTGTAACAAAGATTAAAAACTGGAAAATAAAATAATTAGAACAGAAAAACTCCCCTGAGATTTGCTCGGTATGATCCTCCATTATTTGTATAAGAGCAAAAATCAACTTCTTTGTGGATGAGAACGTTTAAGCTTCATATTTGATGTATCCACAGGAATTGCAGGAATCTATAATACCATCAAGACTTTAACACACCTAAGTTAAGAAAGTTCAAACTTGCATAATACATTAGTAGTTAGCAAAAATAAAACTTAAAAATTAAAATGAAAATCATCAGGGCAGTCGATACGCCGTATCTTATGGAAGAAGATGCGCCGTATCGAGCCTGGAATAAGTACAAATCAGAATAGAAGATGCGTCGCATCCTTAACCAGGGATGCGCCGCATTAAAATACTGACAGAAAGTTTTAAAGTTAAAACTAAAAATGCAGAAAATAAAATAAGATATGACCAGTGCAGGCGATGCGTCGCATCTCAGGATTGAGATGCGCCGTATCTTCTGCGGGCCTGACAGACTCAATACAAAATCAGAAAATAAAATAAAAGATAAGCATGGGTTGCCTCCCACGAAGCGCTTGTTTTTGTTCGAGTCACGAGCCTGACTCCACCCTTATTTACTGTGTAATAGGGTGTTGTTCCCCCCACTTGGGATCAAGTGCGGGTGATAGTAGCAATAAACACGAAAAGAGTGTAAATTAGCTATTAAAGATGGAAGAAATACATAAAGATCATACCTTGGAAATATACATACATCTTTCCTATCCTTACCCGGTTTGGTAGATAAATTGGATGACTTGACCACTTCATCTGAAAGAGTAGTAGTTGAGGAAAAATGAGTTTCCTTTCTTCTTGGTTAGTCTCTTTGGTAGTAAGGCATCCCTTGACTTCCGCAGAAGATGAGAAAGGGTCGTTGGCAAGTAAAAGTTTGAGTTCCTCCAAATCCTTCATAGGGTCGAAATCATCATCTTCATCAATCATAGCAATGTTTAAGAGCTCATCACCAAATTCTTCCTCGAGCTCCACCAAAAACGGGTTGATCACAGGTGCTTCATGTGCTTCAATAGGTAGTGTAATAAATTTGACCTCATCATTCTTTTGTTTTGCAACCTGTTTAGGAAAACTAGCAAGATTATTAGTAACGGGATTAATAATATTAAATAAATTTGTACCACTTTGTGTTGTAAGTAACTCCAATTCATCTTGTGAATCTCCATCTTCAACTAGTGGTCTTGTAATTTCAGCATCATCCCGAATTTTATCCTTAAATAAGTAATCCCAGATTTCTTCAAAATCCCTCGTTGGGTCAAAATCTGGTTGAGGTATGTCATCATAAACTATGGCGTCAAATGGTTCGAAATCAAAATTAGAATACTTTTCATCTTTATCCGTTGGATTGTCTAATGGTGGTAATACGATTGCAGAATATTCTTCAACGTAGGGTTCTGTATACACATCATCTTGTGCAATCTCCGGAGAAAAAGTACTTTCAAGAACAATTGCCGGAATTGGTTTCACGGTATATGAATCTTCTTCATCATCATTTGACATACACTAAGTGTGTTGAAACGGCAATTTGTTTCTTTCATTCCTTGACTTAACCATTTCCAGCAACAAGTATTCTTCCATTGTAATATCCGGATCGTCCATCTTCCTGAAATAAAACTTACTCGTGCAAAAGAAGAGTGAAACAATCAAAGTAAAATAAAAGTTACTGATATCAGTAGACGATGCGCCGTATCCAAAAAGTTAGATACGCCGTATCTTATAATCGTTAAAATTTAATCAGACTTTTATTCAGAAAATAGATACGCCACTTAGAAATTAGAATGCGCCGTATCAGTTTTAATTATCAAAAATCAACGTATATTTATTAAAATAAATGCATCGTATTAACAAAAGTTAATGCGCCGTATTTTCGTTATGTTTCAAAATACCAGATTTTTGATTCAGTAGATGCGCCGTATCGATAAAAATCGATGCGTCGTATCTGTTTAATAATTCGAAAACTGTTTTTAATTAAAATAATAGATACGCCGTATCTGCTAAAGCAGATGCGTCGTATGGCGTTATCGTTTAGAAAAATTTCTTATTAAAAACAGATACGCCGTATCTTGGGGAAAGATGCGTCGTATCGAATTTATTAAACGCGTTGTATTTTATAAAAATTAAACGCAATACGCCGTATCTAAGAAAATAGATGCGCCGTATCGTTTGAATTAGCTCAGTACAACGATAGCAGAACAGAGAAAAATAAAAATAAAAACAAAAATAAAAACAAACGAAAATAAACAAAAATTAAAGAAAAATAAAAACACACAAAAACAGAAAATATGCAAAATAATACAATGAATGCAAATTAACTAATATACAACAGAGTTAGCGGTTAGAATAAAAATTAAAAAGAAAAACCTAATTAAAATACTAATCAAATTAACAGATAATAACAATTCACTCCCCGGTAGCGGCGCCAAAAACTTGATGTGTTTTTTTAGGTCTATAAAAATCAACCAAGTTTTAAATTTATTTATTGCCGAACTAACCTATAGACTCTAAACACTCACGAGCAGTGTACCCGATCAATGTAGATAGTTTCTAGGTAAGCAAGGGTCGTTCACTAGGAGCGAAGCTAAGATGATCTAAAGGTATTCTAATTACTAAACTAACTATTCTAACCTAGAAAGCAAGTAAATATTTTTGGGGTTTTAGCCTGAGAGGCTATCACGATTTTGTGTGTTTAATTAAACTAAATACGTGAAAATAAATATTAAACTAATTAAAAGCAAATTAAATATAGATGAAGATAGATAGGAAGAACGGGTTAGCCACGTCTAATCCATTTTATAGTTATACATGCTTATGTCTGCTTGTTTTAATTCATTCAATTGTTTTGTCGCCAATCCGATTATTAATCCTGTCACGATTAAATAACCTACCATCGTGGTGGGAAAGAGGACATGATCATAGTGACTCGTCTAGCATCAATACTAACTTATTGCTTTAAACCATCTAACCTAGTTCGGTATTACACGCTACAAGTCCTATTAGGTTGTAGACACGTTCCGTTTATGCCAAACAATGATTCCTAATAGAGATTCGGGTTAACACGCATATAACTCAACCTAAGCAACCACAATTACAGGTAGTTAAGTCACATCAATTAAAGTTATAAGGATCATAACCTAGTTACATAGACTTCTACTAGTTATAAGCAATAAACGAGTTTTTATCGACAAGCACCCAATCCAATAACAAAGCAAACACATCGACAAAGTCATAAAAACTAATAAAACTTCATAAACATGGCTAACACCTAAGGGTGTTAGCCCATAATCTCAGTAACAATACACAATGTTTGAATCATAGCATAAAAGATAGAAATCATAATGAAAACTACACGCTAACCGAATGATTAAACAAAGTAAATTGGCTTGAGATGTTCTTCGTGGATGGAATGGATCTTCAATATAGTCTTCTGCTGTTTTGGGACGTTTACAGAAGCCTGGGAATGATCCCGATGGTCCCCAATGATGCCCTAATTCGTTAATGAGTTTGGTATTTATAGATTCTGAAATCTGGGTCGATATGACGCATCTAGAGAGTTAGATGCGCCGCATCTATAAGTAAACGTAGCCTCCAAGTCTGAAACTGACCCGATATGGCGCATCTATAAATCTGATATGGAGCATCTCCCAATATGGCGCATCTAAAGACCTGATGCGCCGCATCTCCTTCAAATACAGGTAGATCTCCTTTTTCTCTTTCCGTGGCCGCTTGAATCAACTAAAACGGAGTCCGGATGAAGATTTTATGGCCAAAATACGAAAGCATCTTCAAGTGTCGACTTGTAATCTTGACTTCTTCATTAAGCTTCTAATCTCCACTTGATTTCTTGGTAAGGATTGTGTATGGCCGATACGGCGCATCGGATTGGTCCGATGCGGCGTATCTGGAGTAGAACAAGTTGGTTCTTCTTCGTTGACCAAAGTTTCATATGCGACGCATGATAAAATCAGATGCGGCGCATGCTTCAAAGTCAGGCAATGGTCTTTAATCTCTTCAATTCAGCAGACTTTTCCAATCTTGAACATTTTGTTCCATTTTATGTCCATAATAGCTAACTTTCACCAAATGCTTGTTTATAACTGAGAATTATAAAAGTAAGCGATTAAGTATCAATTCCCATATAAAATAATACAAAAACAAGCAATATACATAGGATACATGATGCTAATAAAATGTACTTATTTGATGTCATCAACACGTAAGAAAAACGGACGAAAGCATATAAAAACGGATGAAAACGTATAAAAACGGACGAAAAACTGATAAAAATATATGAAAACATAAGGAAATAGATAAAAAAAAAAGGATAAAAACGTATGAAAATCGTATAAAATGGATGAAAACGTATAAAAACATGCGAATCCAAATTTTTAGTTAATTAAAATTCGTTAGTAAAAAAAAGAGTTATAAGTGAAAAAAAAAAATGACTAAAGTGAAAGTCAACGCAAACCATAAGGCCCATTGCTGTAACTTTTCTAAGTGAAAAAAAGTCAAGGGATGACCGGTGAAATTCAACGCAAGCCACAGGGACCATTCCTAGCAATTTTCAAAATTGGAAACCTGGTAGCCTGCTAGTTACCGGCTTACCGCTCATATTATGTAGTTTGTTCCAAATTTGAAAATATCTTGCGTAGAATGGTAATTTTCAAACTTTGTTGTTTAGATTTTCTGTTTTGAATAAATATGTTGCGTATCTTTAGCTTTCACCCTTCTCAGATACACTTGGGCGGGATAAAATTTAGGATAGCAAAAGCGGGAAAACCCTTGGGAAGATAAGGATGCATTGAGAGAAGGGACTACAGCTTGCATGTACTGCTTTCACAAAAGTTTTCAGCAACAGTAATGCAACCCTAGCCACACAAAGGCACGTGCATCAACTTCCAGTTTGCTTCTGGTTTGGAAATATCAAACTATCTCGTAACTATTGAATAGTGTATATCCCTAGTATATAAAGGGAGGAAGTAAGTCAAGGATAAGCATCAGATTCAACAACTAGAATCCTCCTCCTCTTCTAGTATCTGAATCTTCTCTTCATAACTTGAAGAGCTCCATTTGTCACTACCAGGGATAGTATTCCGCAACTATCCCTCGTAAAGCCTTCACCTTAACACCTACTAAAGTGAGTCTGATTGTGTAGTAATGTACAAATGGGTATTATTAGTAGGGACAGGTCAAGATTGTGTAAACATGTTCTTATCAATAATAATGTTCATCAGTTACTTTCATTTGCTCAAACTGTTGTTCATACGATTCATGATGTTGCACAAAAATATCGGACCGACAAGTGTTATCAGAGAGGGTGGATCACTACCATGATCTAGATCCGTTCTTGAATGCTGCTAATAGTACAAAGCCGTTCTTGAATGACGGCTAATAACATTCGAACCCTCTCATCACTAACTCCCCACCAAAGACGCCTTCCTCATAATTACCACCACCTTCCATTCTACAAGATCGAGCACTGCCAAGCTCTTTCATGTAGCAAAAAGCTACTAGACTGAGTAGTTTCATACTCTACCTAGTAGCAAATGGTCCAAAATACTTCGTCTCCAATCTACTTAAACACACTTATAGACATAACTTTCATGTAAGTATCTTCAAAAAAGATACTCTCACATAAATATGTGTTGCAGACACACAAGCTATAAGTGTGGAAATAAGGATCAATGGTTGCTCTCAGCAGCAACCAACAGTGGGAGAATAAAGCACTAGACCATAAATGAAGGATTGATTGGTGATAACGAAGGGACGTCTAGGGAATGATAGGGAGTAATCTTTAGTGAAGGTAAATTAAATTCATCGCGGAGTGTTCAGTAAACAAAACAGTCCCTGATATACAAAGAAGCCTCACAAAGAAGACATCAACAACAAAGCTCCAACTTACATGTAGCTATCAAAAGTGCTTGTTGTTGTAATATCGGATGTGAGAAGAAGCTATTATGCTCACTCACATCTGATTAATTTAGGCTATTCCTACTCTTCTACAGTAAGAGATTGTTGATGCTGAGAAAACAGTCTCTGATTCACCTAGAATAGCCTAAAGCAAAGGAAGCTGAATGCAAAATATTCTCAACTACGGAGTTTGAAAATTCAAGACTTCTAAGAATATTTTGCTTCAGCGGCATCAAAGAGAGAGCACTTTAATTCTTAATGCTCTACTCTTTGGTGCAAAATGTAGGTATGAAGTTATAAATCTCAGGAAATATCATTGCGGAAGTGACCAGAGTGAAGAAGGAACTATCAGCACAGCTGATACTTCAACAAGAGTCACTGATAATCATCAAGGATTGAAGAGAATCAGAAGCCATGAGAAATAAGAGAAGGGATGACAGATCGATATCACTATCGCCTGTGTCAGGAATTGAAGTTGTCAAAAAGTATACTAGTCACTGCTTGCAACCTCACACTCTTGCACAAAACCTGCCTTTGAACCAAATTCCTCAAACTGATTCCAAAGTCAAACCTGACCTGGGATACTGGACCATAGTAAAGATACTTTACTATACAAACTCATACCTACTAAACCTAAATCTTCCATTGGTCTCTGATAAAATCAGAGACTAAAAGAGACATAGTCCTTGAAGAATGGAAGATATGGTTTGAAGATCAAGAAAAGCTGGCAGCAGTAGTTCAAGACTTGGATACATATGATCTTCAGTGACAACGCCCTAAATCAGGGGGTCTCTGAATAAATTCAAGGAATAATCCAAGAGAAACTCAAAAGCTGAACCAAGCTCATGAAAAGCTTCAGAAGAATCAGACGTCTGTTTATCCACTGGTACAGATTTCACCTTTCGTCACACCAAAAATGCGTGACTATATGCATATAGTCACACACGTTTTTTTTTTGTGTGTGTGACAAAAAGTCGCGCCACCGTAGGTATCATATGGTCACATTGTTTACTTTGTGGCCGTTTTCATAGAAAAAGAGTGACCAAAACCCGAATATGTGTGACTAATTAGGCACAAGTTTTGTTGGATTTATCAGTATGTGTGACTATTTCCCATCCTATGGCTACATGAAAATATAATAAATGTGATGTTTGTGATGATTTAGTCACACAATGTGTGTTGTTTTTTTCGAGTTAGTCACATACAATTTAAAAAACAGTGGCCAAAAGTGTTAATAAGTGTGACCATATGTTGTTTAAAGTGAAGAAATGTGTATTTTGTGTGACTATTGATCATCCAATGGTCACATGAATTTTTAGTTTGTGTCGCCTTTTGTAATATTTAGTCATACAAAGCATGTTTGTTTTGGGTATTTAGTCACATACAATTAAGCATAAAGTGGCCAAAAATGTTAATAAGTGTGACCATATGCTGTTTTAAGTGAAGAAATGTGTATTTTGTGTGACTATTGATCATCAAATGGTCACATGAATTTTTAGTTTGTGTGGCCTTTTGTAATATTTAGTCACACAAAGCATATTTTTTTTGGGTATTTAGTCACATACAATTAAGCATAAAGTGGCCAAAAGTGTTAATAAGTGTGACCATATGCTGTATAAAGTGAAGAAATTTGTATTTTGTGTGACTATTGATTATCCAATGGCCACTTGAATTTTATGTTTGTGTGGCCATTTGTAATATTTAGTCACACAAAGCATGTTTGTTTTGGTTATTTAGTCACATACAATTAAGCATAAAGTGACCAAAAGTGTTGATAAGTGTGACCATATGCTGTTTAAAGTGAAGAAAGTTGTATTTTGTGTGACTATTGATCATCCAATGGCCACTTGAATTTTATGTTTGTGTGGCCTTTTGTAATATTTAGTCACACAAAGCATGTTTGTTTTGGGTATTTAGTCACATACAATTAAGCATAAAGTGGCCAAAGGTGTTAATAAGTGTGACCATATGCTGTTTAAAGTGAAGAAATGTGTATTTTGCGTGACTATTGTTCATCCAATGGTCACATGAATTTTTAGTTTGTGTGGCCTTTGTTACTATTTAGTCACACATCGAATTAAACAAAGAGTGACCAATAATGTTGATAAGCGTGACCATATTATGTGACTGCATCTTTTAGTCACAGGGTTACTATACTGTTGGAGCAGAGTTGCTACTGCTAGTACTAAGGTAGTCCTGCTAAAGCAGAGTTACTACTGCTAGTACTATGCTAGTGCTGCTGGAATGAGTATATATATTATATATAAAACAATATTAAAAACCACAAGAAATTTCAAATTGAATTAAACTCGAATGTATATAACTGGACATAATATACAATTGTAATGTCGTACTTAATTAATCAAATTCTCAATAATCTAAAGACTTTCGAACCTTCACCGCCTTATTAGCAGTTTGCCTTAAGTCGTTAGCAGATATATATTGTTTCTTCAATGGTGCCGGTGGTACACATTTAGTCACATGGTTTGTTGGTGTAACCTGTAGTAAACAAAAGACGCTTCTATCAAACATTGAATTACATATGAATAATTATATATATGTAGGTTGAAAAAACATATGTATGTACCTCCTCTTCAAAAATAACTTGATCATTTGGCCATGCAACGAAACTACCTTCGACTTTCTTAACTGTTTTTAACCCATTATGTGCTACGTCCGGTATGCATGCTGCATCAACTAACGATTCATCAATTGACACTTTGTAGCAATCAATTGGGAGTGGTCGGTTATGCAGCAATTGCTTTCCAAGAGACTGGTATACGGTACCCAAAGCAACAATATTTGTTTGCTTTATAATCCACAGTTTGCACTTAAGTGTCTACAAAAAAAGAATTTTTGCATGTATATATCAGAAATTATTTAAACAAAAGAATAACAAGAAACATGTTGAAATACATACTGTTGGCAGTGCTTGTGTTGGAGACACATCTTGTTGCGATTGGGAATCCGGAGACCCGTTTTTTCGCTTCTTTTGCTTTGTCTTGGGTCCGACAGTTTTAGCAAGTTCCTATATGTATATATAAAACACGTTACATTATTTAAACAAAAGAGTAACAAGAAACATGTTGAAATACATACTGTTGGCAGTGGTTGTGTTGGAGACGACATATTTTGTAGCGATTGGGAATCTGGAGACCCGTTTCGTTGTGACTTAAGGTTATGCTTAGGCCTGACAGTTTTAGCAGGTTCCTATACGTATATATAAAACACGGTACATTAGTCGATCATGTATATAAAATTCAAAAATCAAAGGGGGATGTTTTATTACTATACTTAATTACCATTGTTTCCGTTACCTTTTTAGAAGTTTCAAGGCCATTGGACTTCTCCTCAATTCCCGCATCTTTAGCACTTACAACATCACTTGTCTGAGTGCCGTCCACCTCATTAGCGCTGCTCTCTATATTGTCAATGGCCATTGGAGTCACCTGCAATATAAATTAAGAAATACAGTCACTCATCAGTTTATGTTCAATGCCTGGTATCATTAGCATCAGTGGTGTTAGCATTAGAAAATGAAATTGTTAACAACATAAAAAATGGCTTACAACTGAGGCTATTGGCGATGGTTCAGATGGCAAAGTTATATTCATCCCTTGATCATTCAACTGTTTCATAATTTGAGCAAGCACTTTATTTGTGTGTTCCACCTCACCGGATAATTTCTTAACCTGCACATCTTTTTCGGTCATCTCGACGGACAATTTATTGAGCAATTTATCTTTTTCTTCACGCTCGTGTCTCTCATTATCCAGTTGAGTTTGAAGTAACGCAAGTTTTTCATCGACTTCTTGTTTTCTTCGAGGAAGGCCAAAATACTCTTTGTATGTTACTCCACCTCCCAGTCCTCTGGCATAACCGCCCTTTTCCTTACCAAATACAACTGTCATGGCATCAGTGCCATCATCAACACTCGAGGTTCCTTCCTTGATCTTGTCATCAGCTTCTTTCTGCACAAAAAATATAGGAAATGTTGGGATGAAAAGTCTTCTTGATGCTGTTAGAGTAACTGCTGCTCATATTTGTGTCAATGCTGCTCAGATGGAGTTAGTTTTGCTCATGAACTTCAATGAAAAATATACTACTGCTAGTACACAGTTACTGCTGGTATACAAGATACTACTGCTAGTACACAGTTAATGTTGCTGCTATATAAGCATAATAATAGAATTAGCAGTCAAACTTACAAGTTGATCTCCCTTTGATTTAATATCATCATTTGGGTATTCGCCGTCTTTGTTTACCCTTCCTTTCACCCACATTACATCACGCGGGGGTTCTTCATCTGCTTTAATCTCTTTATTTTGGATCTAATAAACATCAAATGCATACACATGTAAAGTTAAACCAAGATAAACGAAAATATGAGGGTATTAATGCAAATGTGCAAATTGGGCAATGTAAACAGATTCATTTCTCATGGGCAATTTGTAAAACAAACATTATGTAATCTTACCGTTTTCTCTTTGACATAAACATATCCACCTCGTCCCATTTTATGTTGATAAATATTTTGGGAACGCGCCATTTTAGCTTTCTCAGATTTCTCCTAAAAATAAAAAATCATAAGGCATTTTGATGCGGTAATGCTGCAAACTGAAAATTATAAAATGACATATACACTTAAATAAAGATGACTAATTAAAACCTTGTATGCTTCGGTGGTCGTGTATTTAACATACTCGACCTAGTCTTCTGATTTCATTATTGTACTATACAAGTCCGGGACTTCAGTCATTTTGGAAGGTGTATTTAGGTTGGGCAAAATGTAGTAGAATTTGAGCTTCCTTCTGTAATTCCTTAGCATTTTACCAAGACGAATCATTATCAATTTTCTGTATTTCACGTCAATATCAAAAAATTTCTGCAAAGATTAACACAATGTTGTTAATTAGTTGCACATAATGTAACTGCATACATAAACTTATGTAGTATTGGGTTACAAAATAGTATATATGTACCGTGATTTCATCCCATAGTTTATCTCTTGATTGTTTATTCACCTTCTTCCAGTGTAGAATCTTCACACCTATCTGCTCACGAGCCACATCTCCTAAAAAACTCACAAACACTGCTCTGTTTGCCCCTGATACCCTACCGAATGCATCGAAGGTTACCTTGAGCTTTATTGCACCAGGTTTGTCATGCTTCGCGCGAAACTTTACTAGCCTGGTTGAGCCCCTCTTAGCTAGTATCTCTGCTTGGTTGGTTCCAGTCGCATCTATATCTTCATCATCAGAATAGTGTTCGGATTCATATTATAAGACGTTATCATCAATTACAACATCATGATCAGGAGGAAGCAAACTTTGATTATCAGCAATGGGTTCAATATCCATGACTCTTGAGCAACAAAGGGTAAAAGAAAATGATTATGGCTTAGCTTGGAGAGTAATAGTGATAGAAGATTTGATTTTTGTTTTTTCTTTGTAGTCATTTTTTTAAGGAGAGAAAAGAGGCTATACACCAAGAATATGAATCGTTGTGAATGTGATTCAAAAAATTTCGATCCAAAAATTTGCCTCCAAGTTGTAATTTGAAATTAACATTTGAATTATTTGAAAATTTTGCCTTTGAACCTGTTAATTAAAGCATAACCTTGAATAAATCAAAATTTTGGCTCCAAATGTTATATATCATTATCTTAATAATCGCAAATGTACCATACTGTGCAACCATCACATCAACAGTACAAACTACTTACCATTTAACAAACCAAAATACTTACATAATTACCAGTTATTGTACCCTTACTAATTACATTTACAAAACACAAATTGCCACATTTTTTTTGAACATTGAAGACATTTTATTAAGTAAGTAATACTCTATTGAAAACAAAAACCAGCAAGTTGCTGGGGAATACAGAAAGGAGAATATATTTAAAATATAATACAGTACATACATTAGGGAAAATCAGTATCCAAATTAAATGTCAGAATTGAACCAAATACCATTTACAAATCACAAAAGATGTTAATGAATATCCTACACCCCTAAACCATCTTAGTTTTGCCTTTCCCATGGCTGCTAGAAGGTGCTCCAAAACCTATAGGATTCTTCTTACACGGCATTCCCAAGACAATATCCTGAGTAAATTTCTTTTTGTGTGCCTTTTCAACTGGTATTTGAACTTGCACATGGAGAGCCAGGATAGGAGCTTGAGATGGGAGTTCCTCTGGAGGTTCAATGGCTTGGATAGGTTCCACTTCCCAAGTATCAGTACTTGCATCAGAATGTTGCTCTGGATAATACCAAGCAAGGAGGCCAGGAAGGATGTTGAGAGCACCGTCATTTGATTCTGAACTGCTTGAATAAGAAGAAATTTGTATGACATCTACAAATAACAACTGTTAGATCAGTTTTATTGATTCAAATGTTAAACTCTATCACAATCAAAGAAAAACCTTTTGATGGTTTACCATTGCAGAAGAATCCATTGTACTGTGTTCTAAAATTTTGGTCCTTTTTGTGGTATCCCAAACAATGAAGCAATGTTGCACAAACTAGGCTGCATTTCAAGTATCATTGGTGGCCAACTAGGCTGCAATTGAAGTCTCAATTGGACCTCTCAGGGTACTCACAAACAGTTCAAAATACTGTATTTGTAGTCTCAATGGACATCTCAGTGTACTCTAATAGGCTGCATTTGGACCTCTCATTGGTGGCCAAGCACAAACAAGTCTGCTAGGTACTCTCATTACTGGCCAATCACAAACTAGGCACATTCCAATGCTCTCATTGATTTAGACCTCTCAGTGTACTCACAAACATAGCATAACAACCATTATGTATACGAAAATCAGAGTATGGAAAACAAAAAAAACAGAGCATACATTAGACATAGCATAACAACCATTATAAAATACAAAACAACCCCATTTTACAATAGAATCGATCGGTAACAACCACTAACATCACCATTTATAGATCAAAAGCCTGATATTAATTATTGTACAATCAATCATCAACTGATATGTGAAAACATTTAAAAACATACCTTTGTTGTTATTTGGATTCATTGTTTGCGTGCTTGTGTTTGTCAGAAGAATGTGTGTGTTGATTAGGGTTTATTGATTATTGTATGTGTTTACAAATAATAGGGTAAAGGGATTAATTGCCGGTTGAATATTGAATTTGTGGTTTGGTTTAACTATAGCTGACGTGGCAAGATTTGTAAAAAAAAAAAAGAGAAAAAAAAAGAAGAAGGCTAATGGTGATGACGTGGCGGTGAAATCCGGCTATAGCCGGTAAATAGGGATGTCAACGGTTCGGGTTCAGGGCGTGTTTTAGTGTACCCGTAACTGAACCCGTTTATAATATACCCGTACCCGCCCCATATCCCACCGGATACCCGATTAATATTATCCATCGGTTTTTTCGGGTTTCCTCGCGGGTATCAGTTATCCGTAGTTGAATATTATATGGACAAAATTGGCGGTATTAAGATTAAGTCACGCTAAAATCCACCGACAAAACAAAAGAAAATACTCTAACCACTCCCAACAATAACTCAGCTTTAAACTTTAACACACTGCCATGTCTGCTTTAACACACTCACCCTTAACTCAGCTTTAACTCACGCAACCTTTCGGAAACTCACGCAACCTTTCGACCCTGTTTCATCATTTCTTAATAGAGTTTCTAGACCGACCCTGATAGCTGGATGGTCTTGAGGCAACTCACGCAACCTTTCGACATCTGGAGCACGATTATGCATCTGTAGCATAATACGAGTTATCTCACCTAGGAAATTGTTAATCAATTTGAGTTCTTTTTCTTGTTCATTGCGTAATCGGGTGAGGATAGCCTTTTGCACCTCTGCTGGTTAATTCGTTAGCCGTTGGAGCCTATTTTAACAATCCACCGGAAAATAAACCGGTGCACAATCCACCGGTTGTCGACCAAGACCCAAATCCGTTTGGTTTGACAAAGGAACAACTCGGACAAATCCGTTTGATTCGTCGTCGACTGAAGATGGTTACCCAGACTCATATGATACCTTCAATTAATTTGTATCGTAGTTTCATTCGTAGTTTCTTTTTAATTTCCTTATCGTATTTTCATTTGTAGTTTGGTTTTAATTTCCGTATCGTAGTTTAATGTAATTTCTATTTGACGTTTAATGTATTATTTCTATTTGATGTTTAATGTATTTCTATTTGATACTTTAGAAAACGTTACAATTTTTTATAAAACATTACATACCATATCAAAGAGGCAAATAAAACATTACAATTTTTTACAAACCCTAAAAACCCTAAACCCTTAAAGCTAAACCAATCCGTAACTCAAACAATAGCCAAACGAATAGTCCAATAAATCCAAATATGTTAGTCTACGGGTAGCATGTCTCGAATAGTCTACGGGTAGCATGTCTCGAATAGTCCAATAAATCCAAATACTTAGGATCGATTTTGTCTTTGCAAGATCGAGTTTGTAATTAAGATCGGATCAGGATCTTAAAATCCTACTATAATGTCATTTAAAGAGTATTAACATGTTTTTTTTTTTTTTTTTTTTTTTTTTTTTTTTTTTTTAATTCTACAAAATACATTCCATACTTTTTTAGTTTGCGGTTCGAGAAAAGTAAGATCGTATCGTATTAGTTCTTAAGATCCTATGGTAAAGATCGGGATCCTATAAGATCTTAAGCTCTCAAAGATCCTTTGTAAAGATCCGGATCGTTTTTGCTTTGCAGTATCGTAAAATTGTAAGATCCTAAGATCAGGATCGGGATCCTGACAACCATGGTCTCACGTACACTTCTAATTTCATTACTTCGTAGTTAACCAAATTTAAGAGCATTACCAATGGTCACTCAGTGTTAGGCTGAACACACTCTTGACCAAAAGCGACCTGGGTCACCGGCTGCCACATCAGCTTTCTCTCTCCGGCGACCAGAAGCGACCGACCTGCCACACTCGGTGACCGACTTTTTTTTTAATCAAACATTTAAAATAAACTTAAAATTCATTAATAATAAAAACATTACAATACTGAATTAAAAAAACGTAAACTAATCATAAATGAAAATGAAACTACAACTTAATGGAAGGTATCATCTGAGTCTGGGTAACCATCTTCAGAGGATTCGGAATCAGGTGGGAACCAACTACTTTCCCAGTTCTTCCTACGTTCTTCATCCTCCATGGCTTGCCGCTCCAAACGAGCAGCTTCCACTTCTCTTTCAAGATGTTCCATTTCCAGGAAGACTTGCATATCTTGGTCCATTTGCCTAAGTTGTTCCTCAGTTAAACAAAACGGATTTGGTTCTTGGTTGGCAATCGGTGGATTGTGCACCGGTTCATTTTCCGGTTGGAAAACCAGAAAGATATGTTCAGGTGGAGTATAGAATTCTTCATTTAGGCAAGGTGGACTTGGAAATTGTTGCCCAAAATCCTTTTGGCAAGGTGGACTTGGAAATTGTTGCCCAAAATCCTTTTGGCGAGGTGGACTTGGAAATTGTTGCCCAAAATCCTTTTGGCGAGGTGGACTTGAAATAGTTGTCCGAAATCTTTTCTGAAAGACATTTTGAATTTGAGAAGTTTGGATCTTGAGTATTTGAGAAGTTTGGAATGTGTTTGTGTGTGACATGTGCTTCAGAAGCATGGGTATTTATAGGGTACAAATGCACACGTTTTTAATATTTTAACTTTGAATTTGAAATTTGAAACGGATATAAAAATATCCCGCCCTTGTGTTTGAACAATGCAAAGACAAAGAAATGGTTAATTAACAGTGTTGTATGATTTGTTGTAATGTATTTTTTTTGAATGAAATTAATTTAGTTTATTTGGGTATTTGAAAAAAAAAATAAAGTTTAACACACTGCCACGTCAGCTTTAACCTTTTCACCTTTAACTCAAAAAAAATACCCGCAATCATAACTCACCCTTAACTCACCTTTAACTCAACTATTTTCAAACCCTATAAACTTATTTAATATCATTAATATAGAAAATATCATTAATACTATATATAAAATATCAATTACCCTAATCAAAAAGTCAATTAGTCAATCCAACACCAAACACACTTCCAAATCAACTAAACTAGTCAATCCAAACCAAACACAAACCAAATCCTATTATCCATCTATTTACTTTTGGCGCATTTCGATGGTCCCTCTTCCTGCCTAAAGTATTGGGAACCGTTCGTATACCGTCTGCAGCCTATTTATACCTATGGACATGGAAAACCGTTCATAATCAACTCCTTTTGATATTTTCATTAGAAAATAAATTTCAAATTTCAATGGCTGAATCCTCTTCAACTCCTTCTTCAAACAAAAACAAACGCCCAAGGGATGATTCTCCTCCTCCAATGCCTGAAAACTATAAAAAATTAGGCATATCCCAACATATTTGGGAGAAATGTAGTGAAGGCGAGTATGGTGCTGAAAATGTATTGATAGAAATTTACAACAAGCGTATAAAGATGTTTGAAGAAAGGAACAAGAAAGATTTAGAGGCCATTGAGGAGCATCAGAAGAAAATTGATGAGAGGAACAAAAAAATAGAAGAAGCAAGAGAGCAAATAGTTGAAGTTTACAAAAGTATTCAAGCTAGTATATATATATATATATATATATATATGTCTTAATGTATCGTTTGTTTATATATTTTGCGTATGTAAATGTAAACTTATTTTGACTTTGTTTAATATATGAATGCAGTTATTATTACAAGTTTATGATATTTGAATGCAGTTATTTTTATTGTACTGCTAGGCAAACAGTTGTACTGCTAGCGAAACGTTGTACTGCTGGGTATCCTTTTAGCAGTGGTTGGGAGTGCAGGGTAGTTTGTATCACTTTTTACTTAAAGGGTATAAATCCCCAATTGCGGCACACAAGCACATTCACGCACACATTACTCTCTCTCTCTCTCTTCCACTCCCTAATCGAATTTTAATCGTCATATTGCAAAACCCCCAAATCAAATCATAATGTCGAACCTAACTTTTACCGAACCTCATAATAATGTTGCCTTTTTAGAAAAATCCAATGAGTCTGTAGATTTTACTGAGATCATTGATTTCCTTAATGCAAGCTATATTAAGTTTGCATTAACAGTAAAACCTACTACATATACTTCCAACATTATCCAGTTTTGGTCGTCTGCTAAGATCAAAACTATTAATGGGGAAGCACAAATCCATGCCCTTGTAGATGGGCAGAGGATTATCATTACAGAGGCGTCTATTCGAAGAGATCTTCTCCTAGATGATGCTAACGGAGTTGAGAATCTTCCAAATACTACAATCTTTGAAAAACTTTCACTGATGGGCTATGAGAGAAATACAGATGCTTTAAAGTTTCAAAAAGGTAATTTTTCTCCTCAGTGGAAATTCATAATTCATACTGTCTTAGTGTGTCTAAGTCCAAAGACCACTACGTGGAATGAATTTAGCAGCAATTTAGCTTCTGCTATAATTTGTTTGGCTGAAAATACTCAAAGATTTAATTTCTCAAAATTAATTTTTGATAGTATGGTTAAGAACTTGGATCGTTCTTCGGCTAAATATTTTCTATATCCAAGGTTTTTGCAACTCTTTTTGGACAACCAATTTAAAAAAAAGAAAAGTCACAAAAATGTTTATCCCACTCCCTGCCTTACCAAAAAGGTTTTTGCTAATATGAGGAGGGTTGGAAAAGTTTTTTCAGGGACAGTGACACCTTTGTTTCCAACAATGGTGGCACTAGCCCAAACCCAAATGGGTGAAGGTTCAGCAATCCCAGCTGGTACCCATCACACACCCACAGAACAACAACAACAGACCTATAAACGTAGAACTAACACCAAGAACACTGAGCTACCTCAGGCTAGTGGTTCTATACCAACAGTTGCAGATGAGGATGTCACTGGGGGGGAGAGTGACATGTTGGCAAGGGCTACCACTACTGTGTCTAGCTTAGCAGCAGCACAGGACAGTGGTAACATCATTAAGACCCGAACCAAGACAACTTCTAATGAAGAAAGTTCCTCTGGAACTGATTCAGGTGAAGGTCCCAGTCACATGGAAACAATGGGGGGTTCGGATGTTCATCCTAGGGGTGCGACTGAACTTAACTTTTCCGGTGATCCACCTCTCAGGCTAAGTAACACAAGCCGAAGTGGTGAGGATAGTATGCAACTTTTGAATGAATTGAAGGATACCTGTTCCAATCTGTCTGCAGAAATTGTTGATCTGCAAACAAAAGCTGCTTCCCAAGATGGAGTCATCAAAGCTCAAGGTGGGGAGATAAAGGCTTTGAAGAGAAGGGTTAGGTATTTAGAAGGAGTCAAAGGATCAAGAATTCCCAAACACAAGGTTAAATCTTCTGAAGCTTCTAAGGATGCTCCCAAACAGGGGGGAATGAAGGTAAAGTTTCAAGGGAGGCTAAAGAGGGTGAAAGTATTGGTGTAGAGAGTGATCCAATGGAATTTGTAGTTGCTGATAAGCAAGGGAATGAAGTGGTGATGGATAGGTGTTTGGGCAAGGTTACAACTGTTGATAGTGAGCCAGTTATTCCTGCTAGTGAGCCAGTTATTCCTGCTAGTGGTCAAGTTATTCCTGCTAGTGATCAACAGGGTAATGAAGCTGATATGGATGCTGCTACACTAAAGACTGCCAATGAAGAAGTTAATATTGCTTGTGTTGAAGTTAATGTGGCTATTGATAAGGTTAGTGCTACTGAGACTAAAGTTAGTATTGCTGCTACTCAAGGTGATGATGATATTACTATAGCTCAAGTATTAACAAAGATGAGGAGTACAAAACGTAAGGCAAAAGGAGTTGTCATTAAAGAGCCAGTATCAGTACAAAAAACACCATCAACAACTATTTCACCATTAGAAAAAGGCAAAGGTTTGTTGAGTGATGAACCTAAGGAGAAATTTAAGTTTCTGTCACCCAGTCAAAAAGAACAACAAATGATTACAGATGAAGAATTGGCAAGGCAAGTGCAAGCTAATCTTCATGCTCAAGAAGCTGCTCAGATTCTTTCAGTCAAGGAGTATGCAGAAAAATTACAAGCAGCTGAAAGATTAAAGTATACTCCTAAAGAACAACAATCAGCAATTCATGACTTATTGGATGACATTAGAAAGAAATGAGTAAGAAGAAATCTTATGTCAATAAACCTCCTTCAAGAAGTGATAGACTGAAGTACATGAAAGCTTATTTGAAAGGTCAGGATGGTTGGAAAGAGAAATACTTCAAGTATAGGACTTATGAACAAATTCAAGAAATCTACATTAAGACACATGCCAGACTTTCCAAGGATCTGAAAGGTGGTACATTTGATATAAGAGCAGAAAAGAGAACTGCAGAACCATTGGAATCTGAGGGATTCAAGAAGCAGAAAGAGTAGAAAAGAGAACTGCTCAGGAAGATGGGAACGTATCTAGGACCCAAGGACAAGAAATAGAATTAAGACTGCTAGATTTAGAGTTAACACTGCTAGAATGTATAGTTATTACTGCTTATGAAATAACATATTAATTATACAACATATCAGTTAAATTACATTTACACTGAAAGACAACATAGCATATCTTGCAGGTGATTCACTTGGTTAATTGACTAGCAGGTGAATCACTTGGTTTATGAGTTGGAGGTTCTTCATTAGGTGTTTGACTTGCAGATTCTTCACTTGGTTTTTGAGTAGCAGGTTCCTCACTTGGTGCTTGACTTGGACATACTTCACTTGCTGTTTGAGTTGCAGTTGGTTTACTTTCTTCATCACCACTGCCCAAGTGAGCACCAACTCTTGTAGATGCATTAATACAACATAAATGCTTACAATGGAGCCAAAACATTGAGATTTTGAAATTTTTGACTATAGTCACATGAATATTTCACAGTGTGACTATTTTGAATGTATTGGTCACATATAATACCCTTATAATGTGGCCATAAACATAATTTAGATACACATTTGTGGTATGGTGTGACTATTGTATAGCCTATAGTCACATGATTGTGCTACAATTAAATGTGACCATACACATTAGGAATTGGCAGGCAAACATACACTTAACTTTAGACACACATATTAACTTACGTGACCATTTATATCCAATTTGGTCACACTTAATCATGTATGCCTATGGTTTAGTGTGACCATATATGACATTTGGTCACACTGTTCAAGTGTGTGGCTAAATTTTCAACAAAAACTAGCAGTCACATTTAAATAATGTGTGAAAAACTTGAGTATATGATTTAGCCACTGATGAAGCGAAAAGTGTACCGCTTTTAAGGGGTCATTTAAGCCCTAAATCGTATTTATTGATCAAATATCGCCCTAAATCGTTCCTTTTGTCATTTTAGGTACTTTTGAGGAGAAATCTGGAAAAGGAGGCATTTTGGACGTTTTTGGAGCATCAAAGTGAAGAAAACGGCAAAGTCTCAAAATCGGCTGAAATTTACCTTTGACGGCGTCAGACTTAACTCTGGACGGCGTCATGCCTTGGCAAGAAAAGTGGGATGTGAAATTTACTCATGACGGGCCAGTGAGTTAGCATGTGAATTCTGACGGCGTCACTCTTTAACTAAATCAAGGGCGTCACGGCTTAATTCATAAGGGGACGGCGTCACGTTCAAGAGGTGAGGGCGTCAAGCCTTGATAGGCCAGAACGGATTTTGGAGAATTAAAGAGGGACGGCGTCAAGATGGTCATCCGAGAACCCTAAAAGCGGCGAGGTGACGGCGTCACAATCCATAAGGTGACGCCGTCAGATGCAAAAGTCTATATATAGTTTTCTAATTTTTTGTCATTAAGGGAGAGCTTAGTGTGTGGAATTTTGGGATAAAACCCTAAGACGATTTTAGCTACTTTTTCAGGGCTTTTAGCCTTGAGATCTTCCATGTTTCATTGAAAGATAAGTTATCAATTAATCATTCAATATGTCTATGTGTTGTTTGATTCTATCTTATGCTTGTCTTTTGTTTAACATGTTAGGCTAATTTTATCTTGTGTTTGCTTAGATCTAATGAAACCTAGCTATTGATTATTGGTTGTTAGTGTGTTGTTAGTTGTATTGGATGATTGTTTATCTATGTTAGGCTTAAGAAAACTGGCTAACTTCCTATTCGGTAACTTGCTTGAACGTCTTAAGAAACATGAACCAAACGCGTACTAAAGGTTTTTATGGTTGTATTTAATGCACAAGCGAATTCTAGTGATCCCATGTTAGGAGCTTCCTAGCCGGCTCGACATAGGAGTGAAGTAGGAGCTTGTAGAGTTTGGGGAAGTAAGTACGCCACCCCACGAATGGTATTAAGGAATACACCCGTCATCCACGCAACTAATACACACTAATTAACCGGTAAAAGATAGTTAGGGAGTAAGGAAATCTAAGTAAACACATTTCTCTACACATAAGTTTCTCACCACTTTTCATTTTTGTTATTTTATTTTATTTGCATTTGTAGTAATTTGGGTTAGTTGACTAGCAACTAATTCCGCCCACTCCTTCAAAACCGAGATTTTACTTGCTTTCATAAAAATTATAAAAACATAAAAAGAATCTTCCTCAACCCTTAGACCTAATTAGAGTAGCCTTTCACACCTAACGAACACTATTCCCTGTGGAGAACGATCAATCCCCCGTACTTACCACTACACTATACTACATCGGTCAGGTACACTGCCTGGTGGGGTTGTAAGCCTCTTGAGATCCCTCGAGAGGTAAAACCTGTTGTAAGGTTACAAAACCACGCATCAAGTTTTTGGCGCCGCTGCCGGGGAATAGTTATTGTTTAGGTTGAACTTTTATTTCTATTAGGTCTACTCACTAGATTCCTTTCTAGTGAGATTTTTATTTTATTTTTCTAGATTTTCTTTAGTCTATCTTTTTCTTTGTGTGTTTGTTCGTAATTTCCATTGACTCTTCCGTTCACCATTATGGAGTACGCGAATCCACCATACCACCAACCACAAAGGCCATTCTACCCTATTGACATCTCGAATTTCAAACAATATCGAGATGAACCCATATATGATGCATGGACTCGTTTTAGAAATTTACTCCGAAAATTCCCTCATCATAGTTTCGCTTTAGCATCCCTAACCCGAACCTTTTACTATCGTGTTGGCCAATATGACCAAATGCGCATTGAGGATTTTGCCAATGGGGACTTTAGGGAATTAAGTGCTGAAGAAGCATGGGATGCCATAGAAGATTGTGCCCAATATTATTATAGGGTAGACAACCCAACAAACGTTAGTACAAGTCAATTGAATATAAATTTCCTGGATCATGAAACAAGTTTGTTTGGGGATGAATACATTAGTGTTGAGATACCTAAGTGGTTGTCATGTAATGCCATAGTACAAAACAAACACATAGGTGACCTTGATGTGACGGAGGATTTAGCCGAACATGATCACATTGATCAAAAAGACCTAGGTTTTGTGATTGATGACGTCGAATCTCAAGAAACACATGATGAATCTTTTAGGCAGTTTGAATATAGCAGTCAGAATATTGAGGATGATCCTTATGATTCGGACATAGAAGTTGAGATGCCTAGAGAAGCACTTGAGATACTTGGGAAAATGTTAGGGTTAGATCCTACTAAAACACATGATGAGGATATAGGTGATCTTGATAAGATGGACGATAGAGTAGAAAATCTAAGACCACCAAGTACCCCACAAGTCCTACCATCATTTGAGGCACATACACCGCCCGTGACTTACCCGAAAGAAGTAGAAGAGACTATAGGAACCCCAATAGAGGTAGAACCTTTGAACGAAACAAAACTAGAAGAAATAGGTTTGAATACTTGTAGTCATAACCTTTCTTTTAGTTCTATGGAAGTTCCTAATTTTGATGAACCGGAGCCTAAACCAAAACCTTTACCTAATCTTCCATCCTTAGATGTGAACTTAGGAATTGAATTAGGTCCCAATCCACCCATCAAACCATGTAGTCCGGGTAATGTTAAGATTAAGGTAGTAGACATTAAGCCTTGTAGTGAGGAAGACAATATAGGAGTGAAAAATGACCTTACATGCCTACATCACCCATTCATGATTGATCATAAGAAACATTATGGGTTTAAACCGGGTCTATTGGGTCAAGATGGATTCCCAACTAGGAGTCTCTCGAAGTTGTTAGAAAATGATCCCTTTTTAGGAGAACACTTTAACTCACCCATTGACCAAAGTGAACTAGGTAAGGTTATGATGAAAGGAGCACACCCCTTTGAGCATATAATTCATCCACCACTCTTTCCTCACGTGGCATACTCCTATCGAGCTGGTGTGTATCGCTACTTTCACCCACACTTAATCCTAAGTGTAGGGAAAACCTCCCCTATTTCCGTTAAATAAGGGTAGAGTCAGGCTCGTGACTCGAACAAAAACAAGCGCTCTTGGGAGGCAGCCCATGCTTTATTTGCTTTGTGTGTTTATTTATTTGTTTGTTTGATTTTATTTATTTCCGTATGTGTGTTTAATTTTTATTCTTATTGATTCATGTTCAAAAGTAATTTGTAAAAATGCTTTATCTTGTTTTTAACTTCGTCTTAACTACATATAAAGGTATTTTGCAAAAGTTAAGTGTAAGGGAAATCTAAATCGGTTTATTAGAACACAAATTAACATGAATCGTAATAATAATAAATTAACATACATATTCGTATTTGTTTGAGTCAAATGCTTGTATCGAGTCATAATGATGTTTTGCAGGATTTCCAGGAAGTAAGGTAAAGGTTTTTCCAGAAATTTTCCGGAAACTTAAAATGAAAATTTTTGTCAGATCATTTATGACGGCGTCAGGGTTTATAACCTGACGGCGTCAGATTTAATTTTCAGAAATTTTTGAAAGTTTTTTTTTCATAAAAAGTTTTTATTAAAATCTCCAACTTATAATCTCCAGGAATCTGCAAAATTATCATTCCACAAGCATTATATCCTTATATATAGATTTATCCCGCCGATGTTATGCAGGTTTTCGTGTTTGTTTTCTCAGGCTTAACAGGTTATTTTGGACAAGGAGATGTTTATGGAATCAAGCTTATGGCGATGCATTAGTCATGGAGCTTCAACATTCTCTTTGGAGGAAGATTTAACCGTGTAATTTCATTATCCAACGAGCGAATCAGGGGAGTATTTGATTTCATTCTTTTACTTTATGCTTTTACATCTTGTTATTTGAACATTGGGGACAATGTTCATCTTAAGTGTAAGGGGAGGGTAAAAGTACGATTTTAGAGAATACAATTACGCTTGATTTTTGTTTGTTTGATGGTAGATGTGTAATAAAACTGAGATAAATACTTGTTAGGGCAATTTTAGTGCCAAATTTAAAATTTTTTACAACATATAGGAGTGAAACTTTGATCTTAATGAACGTCTCACGGATAGGAGTTATATGACTAGCACAAAAACCGTACCACTAAAAAATTTTCCACCCCCAAATATGTGAGGTTCGCCCCTAGAATTGGTAGGAAAAGCATTTATGCTATGATGTGTGTACCGGTAGCACTTAGATTCTAGAACTTGCGTTAGGACCATTCCAAGGCCACAAGTGAGACTACATTCGTGTAGTTAGATTTACTACATGATAAGAGGCATTAGGATTAACCCATTGTTTTACACCTGTGTTTTTGTTATAATTACTTTGGCTACATTGGTCAAGTAATTCTCCCACACCCTTTGCGTTGTACTCATTTTTAGTACACGATACCCCTAGTACACCCCTCAGAGCCTATCTTTTCGTTTCGACCTTTAAGCATTTTACTTAAAGGAAGAATTTGTTACACCCCACTTAAATGTACACCCAAATCGCCTTAGCCTACCTTGTATGCACTCATCTTTAGTGCATTATTGTTACAACATTTGTTTAAACCCAAGTTAATTATCTAGTTGATTACATGGTTGCTAAGTCGAGTCATATCCTTGTACATATTGTTTTGGGACGATTGGGACTCATGGGTAAAGTACTAGTGTAATGGAGTAATGGGGAAGAACATCATTTATTACCCCCATATGTGCTAAATATTTTAAAAGTACTCCAAGTTTTTCAGTTATCTTAATTCGAGTCATTAGATTAGTAATTGTAAAGTTATGTAAAAATTCAAGTGTAAGGGGAATGCAATGCCCCTATGATGTATTATTTTGGATGGTAGGGCAAAAGTGTATGCAAAAAAAAAAAAAAACAAAAAAAAAAAAAAAAAAAAAAAAAAAATCGAAAAATCAAGAAAAATACAAAAAAAATGAGAAAATGAAAAATAGAAAAAACATACGGACTACCATCCCGTTTTATTTTATGTTTGTTTTATGTTTTTGTTATTTTGTTATTTCGTTTCTAGCTTAAGATCGAGTCTAGTCTTGGCTTAGCAACATTGTATAGTACATGTAATTGACCAAGATTTTTAACTCGCCACCAGTAAAATATCCTTTATCCAACCAAACCGTGTTTTCCTTTTCCCTAAACCTAACATTACAACCCATTTAAAAGCCCTCTTTGATAGTTTATCTTTGGTGCTTACGCCTAGTGGAGGAGGTTTTCGATCCTTTCCCAAGCCTATGGTAATCTATTTGCTATGACAGGTAGTGAGAGATATTTTCCGTTTTCATTTATGAGATTTATTTTGATGACACTTGAGAGATGTGAGTATCTAAACACTACTTGTGAGGTGCTAGTATGTAATCTCCGTGCTTATTATGATTGAAGTGGAACGATTATTTGTTGTAATTACTTTTATGTTAGTATTAAATGACCCCTAACTTGTATTTTGATTAGAATAAAAGCGCATTTGCTTGAGGACAAGCAAATCTCAAGTGTAAGGGTATTTGATGAAGCGAAAAGTGTACCGCTTTTAAGGGGTCATTTAAGCCCGAAATCGTATTTATTTGATCAAATATCGCCCTAAATCGTTCCTTTTGTCATTTTAGGTACTTTTGAGGAGAAATATGGAAAAGGAGGCATTTTGGACGTTTTTGGAGCATCAAAGTGAAGAAAACGGCAAAGTCTCAAAATCGGCTGAAATTTACCTTTGACGGCGTCAGACTTAACTCTGGACGGCGTCATGCCTTGGCAAGAAAAGTGGGATGTGAAATTTACTCATGACGGGCCAGTGAGTTAGCATGTGAATTCTGACGGCGTCACTCTTTAACTAAATCAAGGGCGTCACGGCTTAATTCATAAGGGGACGGCGTCACGTTCAAGAGGTGAGGGCGTCAAGCCTTGATAGGCCAGAACGGATTTTGGAGAATTAAAGAGGGACGGCGTCAAGATGGTCATCCGAGAACCCTAAAAGCGGCGAGGTGACGGCGTCACAATCCATAAGGTGACGCCGTCAGATGCAAAAGTCTATATATAGTTTTCTAATTTTTTGTCATTAAGGGAGAGCTTAGTGTGTGGAATTTTGGGATAAAACCCTAAGACGATTTTAGCTACTTTTTCAGGGCTTTTAGCCTTGAGATCTTCCATGTTTCATTGAAAGATAAGTTATCAATTAATCATTCAATATGTCTATGTGTTGTTTGATTCTATCTTATGCTTGTCTTTTGTTTAACATGTTAGGCTAATTTTATCTTGTGTTTGCTTAGATCTAATGAAACCTAGCTATTGATTATTGGTTGTTAGTGTGTTGTTAGTTGTATTGGATGATTGTTTATCTATGTTAGGCTTAAGAAAACTGGCTAACTTCCTATTCGGTAACTTGCTTGAACGTCTTAAGAAACATGAACCAAACGCGTACTAAAGGTTTTTATGGTTGTATTTAATGCACAAGCGAATTCTAGTGATCCCATGTTAGGAGCTTCCTAGCCGGCTCGACATAGGAGTGAAGTAGGAGCTTGTAGAGTTTGGGGAAGTAAGTACGCCACCCCACGAATGGTATTAAGGAATACACCCGTCATCCACGCAACTAATACACACTAATTAACCGGTAAAAGATAGTTAGGGAGTAAGGAAATCTAAGTAAACACATTTCTCTACACATAAGTTTCTCACCACTTTTCATTTTTGTTATTTTATTTTATTTGCATTTGTAGTAATTTGGGTTAGTTGACTAGCAACTAATTCCGCCCACTCCTTCAAAACCGAGATTTTACTTGCTTTCATAAAAATTATAAAAACATAAAAAGAATCTTCCTCAACCCTTAGACCTAATTAGAGTAGCCTTTCACACCTAACGAACACTATTCCCTGTGGAGAACGATCAATCCCCCGTACTTACCACTACACTATACTACATCGGTCAGGTACACTGCCTGGTGGGGTTGTAAGCCTCTTGAGATCCCTCGAGAGGTAAAACCTGTTGTAAGGTCGCAAAACCACGCATCAGCCACATACACAATTACTTCGTGTGACCATATATGGATTTTGGTCACACTTTTCAATTGTGTGACATATATTTGTCACATATGTATATATATAGTGTGACTAATGTTTCAACCTTATTTGTATCCGTCACACGTCCCAAATTATAAGTGACTAAAAAATCATTTTTTTTTATCAGATACGTATAGTCACGAAAATATTCAAATGTGTGGTTGTAGCCTCAGATGTAATTCCGAAATGGTCACACAAGTCGGATCAAGTGTGGTTGTTTATTTTATTCTGGTACATTTAGTCACATAAAAAAGCGACTATGTGGCTATTCGAAAAAAAGCATGTGTGACTAAATCCACATTCTGTACCAGTGATCTTTATGTATACATACTTGGTTGTAATTCAGAGTGTAAGAAGAAGCCATTATGCTCACTTAACTATGATAACTTTAGGCCACTTTATAAGAAAATTGTATATAGAGATTCTTAGGTTGTAAGTCAGAGAGTAAAAAGAAGCCGTTATGCTCAGTTACCTCTGACAAATCTAGAATAGATGTCTATGTTGTTTTTCATTCTTGATTGTAAATCAGAACGTAAGAAGAAGCCGTTATTTATGCTCACTTACTTTTGATCAACTTAGGCTAAATTTATGTTCAAATAGGGGGAGATTGGTAGGTCTAAATTTGACCAATTCATCCCTATCTAATATTTGAAACATAAAATCAGCCTAAGTCACTAGCTGATAGCAATCAGATAACTAGTCCACTCTCAGATGGTCAAAATTGTAAACCATGTGCAAGTTTACTCCCTGACAAAAGGTTAGAACAACTAATCACCATCAGCTAGTAAGAGACCTATAAGAGTTAAAGTCAGACCACTTAATGTTCCTTTAAGGGTCTGATCCAAAGAACTCACTGAAAGGTCTCCACATATCAGAGCATTATGACTCAGATATGGTGTATACTTCTTGGTACAAACAAGTCTAGCTTCCAAAATGACGAAGACAAGACTTTGGGTAACTAATCCAAAGAATATAAATAATGACCAACATACAACTTACGGCTAAAAATGAGTTAAAACACAACCAAAAAAAAAGAAAAAAGAAAAAAGAAAATAAAATAAAAGAATGAGCTAACATCTTAGCAAAATCCAAGACACCAAAACAACCAACAGTTGTCAGATTTAATCCAGGTCATGCTCACTGCCATTAACACTAATCTCGTTGATTGAAAGCCCTCTAATCCTTGTTTTAACCAAACAAAAACCTTTTACCATGTACCATACCTTCTATACTGGATTACTGACAATAGCCCTTTCAAGAATAGAATACAAGACAAAGATCTTTGGACCAGCCTAATGGAAGATCATTTACTACTCTAGCTGCAAAAAAGTCAAAAGAAAATTACAATTGAAGTTCAAATGAAACTGAATTATTATAATTAGTTTTGAAGCATTACCACTAATCAAAGTCCAGTCCAATGGCACGCACGCACAAATAGAAAAAAAAAAAATTATTACATAAATCAATAACTTGAAGATTAATATACCTTTAATTCGTGAAAAAAGGAAACATACCTTAGATTAATAGATTGAGTGATGTTGATTAGGGTTAAAAATCACACCTTAGTAGCTTTGATTTTGTAAAAAGAGAAGAAAGAAAAGGTTTTTCTTTTTTTTTTTCTGTGAATCAGCATTTTCATTTTTCACCCTAAACTTCTAAAATTTAACTCCGCTTTCTTCAAGTTTTGATTTCTTACAAATTTGACACGTGTATTTTTTCAGCATTTTTTTCACAAAACAAAATTAAGCAAACATCTACCAAATTGGATTCAACTTTGACTTTTTATTAATCAATCATATTGCTCGATTTTGCCAACATGGTAAAATCGAGCTCTCATATTGGTCCAATTTTTGTTAATAAGAATGATTTTACAAAAACAATCCGAAATGATGTAATTCTTTTATTATATAAAAGATGTAGATTTGCATTATTTTACAAAGCCTATTAATACTATAGTAGTATCTTAAAATCTCGATCCAATCTTACGATTACGATCTTGCAAAGACAAAAACGGTCTTAGGTAGGATCTCAATCTTAAAAACCTTGGCTAAAATACTTTCAAATACTTGTCAATATCGCTAATATGACCGGTTTAACCTGTTATCTCCTAATGATTGGACTAAAATACTATTTTCTTCAATCCACCATCTTCAACCTGGCACTCTAATTATAACTCAGATACAATCATGAAAGTGTAGAGACACTGTATGCAAGTATTTTGTTCCAAGTGATTTTATTTACTCAGATACTATCATGAAGCAATTGTCCTTATCCCCAAACGAACTCATAGAAACACTGTATGCAAGTTTCAGGTGTTTAACTTTCAGTTATATATCCTAAAAGTATACAAACGCTGTATGAAATAGCTTGAATCTGTTGACCCGGATTCAAAACAATCACAACTAAACTCAACCAAATCCAGTTCATGACTTTCATCAAGCACTTTACTATTGAGAAATGCTCATATCATATTAAATAATTATACGGCTGGAAATATGTGACCCTGATGTATCATCAATAATAATGTATTTAATATATTTATTAGTAGATATGTTATTTATATTAATGAATATCTCGCGATCACTTCACGGGCGTTAATTAGTTCGTTATACTAACTAATTAAGTAACGGGCCTTTATTTAATGTGTAATGGATATATTAAATGGACTAGACCAAAAACCACAATGGGAAACCCATTGTGGTCTATATGGCCGACCATACCCAAGGAGAAAAGAGGGGAGCCCAACTTGTTGAAATGAAAATGTTTATTGAACTCATACCCTCCCATGTGTGGGAGGGTTGTTTATATAGTCATTACAAAGTGGACTTGGGTCGGCTAATGGGCCATCAATGGGCCAATCCCAATGAATAACTATTACATAACCTTATACTATTACAAAGCCCGTTATTACATGAAGGATCATCACTTTTAAATCTAACAACGTGTAAACGTAGAGAATATTCATACTTTTTATGTTTACACGTTTTTATACTTCGTACTTTGATATGTACGATTCTTTTCGATCTAATTTATTAGCAAAATGATTAAAATTTCACTAAACTTGTACTAAAATACATACATAAATGATAAATGTATTTTGAATATGCAATTTTCAAAATTTTTTAATGTTCATAACCAAACAAAAATTTGACATTAAACTTACATTAATGAATGTTTTAAATAATTATATGTTAAAGAATTATTGTTTAATGTATTATACATAGCACTAATCATTTGTACATGTTGCATATTAATTTGTATTCCTTGAAAATAAGACAAATGGAGGAAAATGGCTTCCTCCATTATACTACACCATTATACTTGTACTATAGATAATTTTGTCCCATTCTGCTTGTAGTATAATTTTGTCTATGTATTACTACGTAGTTCGAAAAACATATACTTGTCTATATAATATGGGCATATCTGGTTACTTGTAACTAGGGGTGTTATCGGGTCAGGTTGATTCGGGTTTTGATTAGAAAAATCTAACCCGTAACCCTACCCGATAAAGAATCGAGTTATCGGGTTCGGGTGAGATTCGGGTCGGGTTATATCGGGTTATCAGGTTATGAAATACCCAACTCTACCTAAAAAAGCAGTATACAATTTATATACTTGTACATTTGTAGTAAAATAAAAGAATAAAACTCCATAACAGTAGGCATCAAAAACATATTGTTGCAGCAACGGTGTGTCCAAAATTACATAAGCAATAGAAATAAACGAGTGGGGTACCCGCGCGTTGCTATGGGATTGTTTTGTTTAATCTAAACTCGAAATAAAACGGTTATTAAAAAAATATTTTTGTTATTAATGACTAAATATGCAAAAGATCGGTTACCGCAAGTAATATTTTCTTAAAGTATTTCTGAAATTAGTATGATTTTTTACGGAAAAAGTCCCTAAAGTTATCGGCATTTTGCAAAGTTAGTCCTTAGGGACTAACTTTGAAATTTATAGATAATATGAGGGACTATTTGCGTAATTTGCGATAAATAGTAAACATTGTTCTGCACTATTCATGGGTACTGTTCTGCACAGTTTTTAACTGTAGCACTGATATTTTCATTTTTAGTCCCTAAGAGTGTCGGTATGTTGCAAAGTTAGTCCTTAGGGACTACTGTTTGCTACAGTGTTTTTGGGGCACTGTTCCTTGCTTTTTAGTATATATATAAGAGTTAATTTTATAAATGGTCCCTGTGGTCTGCCGGGTTTAGTCCCTAAACTTTTTTTTAACGGATCCAGTCCCTGTGGTTGCGACCCATAACGGGTTTGGTCCCTGAGACTAACTGTCGTTAGTTTTTTCCGTTAGCTAACGACCGTTTTCAACAAACATTTGCAGCGTTAGTCCTTTATACTAACGACCGTTTATACTTAACTCAATTTTTTTCCCCTAAAAAATTAAAATAGAAATGGTTTTCTTATAATTTTTTTTTTCTAAATATTTTTAAAATTTTATACACTATTTTTATGGACGTTTTCATACACACATTTTTATACACACATTTTTTATACACACGTTTTTATATACATGTTTTTATACACGTTTTTTGAGTAAATTGCAGAAATGGTCCTTGTGGTTTGCTCAGATTGCATGTTTAGGCCCTGGTCTTTCGAAATTACAGGCGGCCTCCCTGTGGGGAGTTTTTTGGTTCTGTTTTGGTCCTTGGCCAGGGACTAAACGTGCAATTCTGAGCAAACCACAGGGACCATTTCTGCAATGGCCAGGGACCAAAACGGAACCAAAAACTTGTAACACCCCGTGCCCGCTTATACTAAAAATTAAAACTTTTTACGCGGAAACGACCTCTCAAAACTGACCTACTGTTATTCTTTTATGAACTGACAAAAATCGGTAAACATTCAGCCCTTGAGGCTATTTTTAAATGAAAGTAGACTCAAATACCTTCAAAGCGATAGGTGGTACGACCCGTGACGACTTACGGTTTGTTTTGTACAACATTTAGAAAATTACCAAATCTGGACTGTTGGATAGATGCGCCATATCCCAAAAAGAGATGCGCCGTATCTACCCAAATGAAACCGAAACTTGAAACCGAAATTTGGGTTTGGATAGATGCGTCGTATCCCAAAAAGAGATGCGCCGTATCTATCCATCTGAGATAGAACATCTGCAGAAAATCTGCATAAACTCAATACTCACCCACAACTCATTTTGACCTCAATACAACACTATAACTTGTATCAAAACACTCACTTTACATTCAAAACCATACCAAATTATAATACACGGCAATTGACCCGTTTACAACCCAAAATGGGTAATTTCATACATAAACCAAACACCCCTTTAACTTTACTCAAAACACATAAACCAATCTTTGACTTATCAAATAATTACCAAATCGTCATACGACTCTTGACATGCACTTTGCCATTTGTTTACTCGTTACAAAACAACACTTGACTCGCGGGGGTACAAACTTATACACTTGAGCTCGGTATCTACCTAAGCTCTACATCCTCACCAAATCTACCCATTTTGCATAACCATGCCTTAACCCGTATATCCAAATCCTTATCTCACATATCCAAGCCATCCTTAACAACACGCCAACCTACAAAACGGTTAAACATCTAAACCGTAAGCACAACGGCTTAGTAAGTAAAACGACTATAACGTACAATATACTTCAATCCACATGATGCATCATATACATAAAACACTTACATCAAGGCTCACTACTCAAATCTCAACTAGCACATAACATCAACATATCCATAGCATCATCTCATCACATAAGCCATAAACATGGCATCACATAAGCATAGACCAAGCTCATCTTCTCAACATAAACATACATAACACATAATGATAGAAATCCATATAAAATATGCTATCATCATTTTACTTACCTCAATCCAAGCTAAATAACAACAAGAACATCATCATCATCACAAGCTTCCATCCTCATCATCATCATCTTTCATAAATAACCACAACCTAACAACATAACAATAAATAACATAACAAGGGTTATCAAAACCCATCAAATACACTTATCTTCCAAATCATATCATCATATGATCATATCTTGATCATATGATGAAAACCCATTTTACCCTTAATCTATCACTAACAACAAAATCATAGACACTTACTTGAAAGGAAGATCATTACTAAGAAAGACTATAACACTTGATCTTCATCATCTTCTTCATAGATCATCATCTACCTTACTTTCCCTCTCTTTTCTCTTCTAAGGCTGCTTGCAGTAAGGCGACCAAGTTCTCCCATTTTTCTCTGCCACGTCAGCTTTCTCTCTCCAGCGACCTACAGGCGATTAGGTGCCCCAGTAAGGGCGACCAAGTTCATTTTTTTTTTTTTTTTTTTTTTTTTTTTTTTTTTTTTTTTTAATTTTAACAAAAAAAAACATTTTTTAACACAAAATTAAATTTCATTAAAAATTAAAACATTACATAGATAAAAAAAAAAACATTAAATAAACATAAGCTTCATACATAAACATAAACGTAAATTTCAGTAATTCGGGTTATCCCAAGTTTCTGAGTTGTCGGAGTCGTAACCATCGTCGTACGCAGAGTAGTTTGCAAACTTGCTCTCCTCGTACTCTGCTACCAATCTGCTAAACTCTCGCTCCTTATCATCGTCCCAACCCGAATTGTCTTCAGAACCAGGCGCAACGAATCTTGGTGCAACAGATGAAGTAGATGCACCTTGGTCAAAGTTTCGGCTCTGTTTTGATACAGAACGAGCTTCAACGTTTTCCTCATAACTCCAGCGGATCTTGTTGCTGATTTGGCCCTGAATCTGTGAAACGCAACCGCACAACGTCTCACTAATGACTCCATCTTTGCGAGCTTCATCGTTCAAAAACTGGTCGATCACAGCTTTTCTGTCTTCAGATATGTCTTTGCAGTCTTCGTATTGTTGTCTCAGTTTTTGTTTCTGTGCCTTTGCAACTTCAAATTGTTTGATAACCTCGACAAGACCATGTTGTCGAGCCTCATCTTCTTGTTCGGCTTGTTTTTTGATATAGTTTTGCAGTTCTTCAACGGTATGGGGGAGACGACAAGCCATTTGAATATTGTTAGATTTGTGGATTGAAATGTGTGTGTTGTATGTTTGTGTTGTGTGTTTTTATAGTGTTGTATGTTGTATGTTTTTATAGTGTGTAAAAAAGTTTATATTTAAAAGATTTTTTTTTTTTTTTACTCTACACCGAAGTTTTCATTCAAAAATTAAACGGTAAAATACATTGCTCTAAATCGATCGACCTGGCGACCAAGTTCTAGCCGATCGACTCTTGTGACCAAGTTCTGCAGCAAGGGGATCGATCCCCTAACTCGATCGAGCTAGGGTCGATCGACCCTTCTGCAGCAAGCCTAAGAACCGGCCTTCTTACTCTCTCTCAATAATGAGAGAATTATCTAGACTTTGCTAGATATAACTAGTTAGGTGGATCTTTGGTTAATTGGCAAGAATGGTCCCTCAAGTCCCGTTCTTCTTATTTTAGCCACAACTAACTTATAACACATAATTAACACTTGGCAACTTAGGTCCTTCTAGTTTATACCTCACATTTCATATTACTACATTAGTCATACTTTGACTATTAATTTGACTACCGGGTTTGACTTCCACATAACTTCGTTGACCAACCAATCGCATCCAACTTTAGCATATTTCATCTAGGGTGGGGCCTACTCAAAACCGGGATACAGGTCTAACAAAACTCCCCACAAGGAGGCCGCCTGCAATTTCGAAAAACGAGGGACTAAACATGCAATCTGAGCAAACCACAGGGACCATTTCTGCAATTTACTTTATATATAAACACGTTTTTATACACACGTTTTTATGCACATATTTTTATACACGTTTTTATACACATGTTTTTTATACACATGTTTTTATACATGTTTTTATACACACGTTTTTATACACATTTTTATACACATATTTTTATACACGTTTTTATACACATGTTTTTTATACACATGCTTTTATACACATACTTTTATACACATACTTTTATACACGTTTTTATACACACATTTATACGCACATTTATACATACATTTTTATACACATATTTTTATGCACGTTTTTATACAAACGTTTATACACACACGTTATATAATCTAGTAAGTTGCTAAAAAAACATATATATTTGTTTTTAACTTTTATGGAAACAAATGTTATATAATCTATTTTGGGTCTTATCGGGTTGACCCGATAACCCGACAAGATAAATAACACAACCCTAACCCGACCCGATAACAATATTGGGTTATCGGGTTCGGGTGAAAATAACCCGATAAGATTTCTTAACCCAATTTAACCCAACCCAATAAGCCTTATCGGGTTCGGGTTCGGATTGGGTCAACCCGACCCTACTGACACCCCTACTTGTAACTCACATCTTTGATATATACGAGACAAACATATCTTTATGATTCTTAAATCATATCCTAAAACAAATTATAAAAAAATTCATGATTGAGCCAATGATTAGTTCCATAAGACAAATAATAATTGGCATCAAGATTCTGTGCATATGATAATAGTCATCATTAAGTTTGCATAACTTACAACTGCACTTTATCAACCAACAAACTGTTCTAACTTAGTTAAATGTCTATAACACCCTTGAATAATAAAAATAATAGCGATCATTTCTCGATGCCTTGTTGTAAATACTGAATTAAATCATAACCAGCAGTAGTCCATTTGTTATATGCATCAGCACATATATGGATCATGTGATTTGCTGCTTCTCTTTCGCTCATCTCCGGACGAAATCTTTTCCTTAAGTTCGCAATGGGTTCTCCTCTGCTAAAGCAAGGTAATCCGCTTTCTACCATCATCAATACCGTGTTTATAATCCCATTCATATGCCGACGAGCACAAAGGTAGCCCTTGACACACAAACTGATAAAAATGCACATTAAATTACTACATTATGAGCATGACTTGAATCAAAATTTATAATCATAGTGGATGGCATCATTTTATTGCAAATGAAGGTTAACTAAATGCTCCTTTTGGCCCTCAATAAATAAATAAAGTTATCATTTGTATTTTATGCCAAAATAAATGAAACGTTCCCGTTTGGGTAAGGTTTTAGCTTTTAATCATTATTTATATTTGGGCTATGTTTTACAACTACCAAACATTAATAGTATACTGATGTTAGTTCGTAAGACTCCAGTGATGTCCATATTGAAAGGCATTAAATACATTTGACTGTAATGGGTCAAACTGGCAAGAAACTCTTAAATATAGATGGCAATGGGTCAAACAGATCATAAGTCACCTCCAGTGTATTTAAAACAAACAAGTCCGCCGAAATTTATCTAAAACATTACTATATCATTATTGTAATTACCTAGTTTTCATGAAAAAATTAAAAAGGGAAGAAAAAGTGTTTCATGGTTCGCTCAACCCGACCCATACTAAAAAGTTCCCCACTTTGAACCATACCATTGACCATTTTGACCCGCTACCCAATAGGCCCAAAATTAAAAAGCCCGTGTTTTATTTGGATCCAGAGTGTGTTTTAAGATCCATAGGTCATACCGTCATAGTGTTTATTTTATTCTTTGGTTCTTAATTCTTCTTGGGTCATGTCCAAAAGAATTAACAGTGACTTGATTATGTAATATGTATTTTATTATGGATGTTGCATTCACTTTGGAACAAGGGAGTGCGGTTTTTTGTTTGAACACAGAGTTCTTAAAGGGCATACGAGTAAAGTGAAAGTGTTCTTACCTTTCAAATAAGTGCCAAGTATCACTTTTCATAGCACCAGAAGGATCAAGCAACTGAGTCATCTCATGGCTCAACTTAAAATGAGCACTTTCAAACCGCATGTTCCCACCAGGTGACGTCTCCAGAATGAAACCAAAATCAATGTGGACGAGCCTACCCACACTGCAACCACAAAACGACACTCAATGATTCACAACTTATTACTCATATCATACAAAGGTTATTAGTAAAATTAACTTCTCACTCTATAGAAGTTATTTGAGCTTTACCTATCAAATAAAAGATTTCCATTATGTCTATCCTTTGGCTGAAGCAATAAACTAGCAACAGCATAACCAGCACTGCTGACAATGAAATTTTCGCGTGCAGTTTCAAAACCTGGAGAACCAACAGGCCCAAAGTCCTGTTGAAATATTTCATATAAACCACCATCAGTCATTTCACCCATCTGACTTCTGCTTCTTGAATTTGGGACAACCTGCACAGACACAAACACATAAATTCACGGTAAATTCTAAAAAACGACATTTACAAGACCATTAAGCAATTATATAGAGTTGATGATTGTGATATAAGCCCTACAACAATTATATAGTTTGAGGTAGCCTGAGGAAATTTAATGTAACAAATTGCTCTACACTGAAGCGAATAAGTGTAGAAAAAATTTATCTTTTCCATGCTAACAACTTACAAGTAGTGCGAACATTTTCATGAATTTTTATATTTCTCTGTTCTTATACATGTAGACACTTTTAATGTCTATAAGTGTGTGAACAACTTGACAAATTTTCTTAAGCCGTGTAGAATAAGTGCGTGCAAATCGCATAATTGTTGTAGTAACGTGTGAGACATGAAGCAAAAATCTCATGAAAAGAACTCAAAAGTAGAATGATTAAATTGCAAATGAGTCACCTCAA
>CP139508.1:102141830-102238278 GCA_021014915.2 Artemisia tridentata subsp. tridentata | reverse complement strand
GAGAGAATTTACCCTTTTGGCCGGGTTTTTCTTACTATAATATATATATATATATATATATATACTTGTGCACGAACCAAGTTTTTGGCGCCGCTGCCGGGGAAGTTGTGAAGCGAATATCGAGTTACGTTTGAAGATTAGTGATTTGAAGATCATTCCTCGTGAAGTTATCGTTTTATTTTGTAAATATTTTATTTTCTTATATTATTATAAAAACCAAAAAAAAATTAAAAAAAATCATGAATACTTTTCCTAAAGTATTCAAAATACCAAAAAAAATTTTAAAAAAAACCAACAAAAGAAATCGTGAAGTCAATTGTTACGTCGGCTCACCTTTAGATTACAACCTAAAAGAGGGGTTTAAGGAGGATTGACATTAAATTTTCGAACCGAAAGAAATGGGTTTTTATTTAGCATTTATTGCGGACCTTTGTTTCTCCGCCATTTTGCGAGTAATTCTAGAGAGCTACCGAGCACCGGTTGACGACTCGATTACCAAAAATATTTGTTTTTCAAAAAAATTTAAATATAAAAACCCAAAAATATTTTCTTTTCCAAAATTTATTTTTCTTTTAAATTTTGTGTTTTTAGTGTATGCACACTCGTTCTAAATCGAATTTAATCGATAAATCTCCGACAATACCGACTCAACGTTATCATTGACGCAACAAACGAGTAAACGTACCCGAGATACGTGCTCTTGTTGAAATTCCCATTACCGAAATGGCGGATACACGTACTATGTCTGAGTTGCTCCAAGCACCCACCGAGGGTTACGGAGATGCTATTGTTTTACCAACGATTCTTTCCGATAATTTTGAGCTAAAAACCGGTTTAATTCAACTTGTAACGTCACATCAATTTCTTGGTCTCGAAAGTGATGATCCTTTCGCTCACATCCGATGGTTTAATAAGTTGACTTCGACTATGAAATATAAGGATGTTCCTTATGACGCGATTATGTTGATGTTATTCCCATTTTCTCTCCAGGGGGCAGCCCGGATTTGGCTTGAAAAAGAACCCCCTCGTTCGATTACTTCTTGGGAAGATCTCGTTTCTAAATTCGTAAATCATTTCTTTCCTCCTTCTAAGACAACAAATATTAAAAATGATATTACGAATTTTCAACAATATTTTGATGAAAATTTAGGTGAGGCATGGGAATGATTCAAAGATCTCCTTCGTAAATGCCCACATCACGGTTTTTCATAATTGCACCAAATCGATATGTTCTACAATGCTTTGACTCAAACCGATCAAGATTCGCTTAATGCAGCCGCCGGTGGCAATATCTTGAATCGTACTCCGAGTGATATTTTGACTATTATCGAGAACAAATCGAAAGTTCCCACTTCAAGAAACAAACCGGTTGTTTCTAAAGTGAACGCTTCTACTTCTTCTTCACCGGCACATCCATCGGAGATGGCCGAACTTATGGATGCTATTCGATGTATGATGAGAGAGTTTAAGATACAAACCCAAAAACCGGAGCCCGTTAAAGCCGTTACTGAAAATTGTGTAATTTGTGGTGGTCCCCATCCTTATTATGATTCTCAAGCCACCGATGTCTAAATTTTCAATGCTACCTGTTAGGAATGCCCCTAACATGAAAATGTGACAACATATTCGGTATTACAATAGTTATCTTGTTAGGCTCAAACACATGGACTAGAAACGTCAATAGTGTAAAGTGTAGAGTGTGAGAGCCTATATATACCCCTCTATACTTCCATAGAGGGGTGAGACTTGAGTGTGTGTTTTCCTTTCACTTTCATTTTAATAATAAACACCAGGTTTCTATTTCTCTCTCTAACCATGGAGATCATATATTTCCATCATACTAGACCTCCCGAATCACTATATTAACACCAAAACACGATCCATCAATTGGCATCAGAGACATGTTATTAGTTTTGGTTGATTTTTTGTGATGTTATCTTGTCAAAATCGTACCTTTTTTGTGGATTTGAACTGTTTTGAAGCTGGTCTTACCATTATCTCTACTGGTCAAATTATTTTATATATTATGTGTTTTATTGTGGTAAACAGATTATATACATGTTTTTGGCGTATCTAATGGTCAATAAGTTTTAAACTTTCATTAACTGTTGTACAAATCTGCTTCTTGGTCTATTTGTCCAACGTTGCATTTTTTTTGTACTACTCATCATATTGAGACTGGGTTGCACCAAAACATGTGAATCTTGTGGTCTAATACTGGTCGGAATCATGGTCTAAAAAAGTGGTTGAAAAATAATGGTCAGGAAATCGTCGGAATTATCTAAACCCACTTTTATCGCAATTGCTTGTAAAGCAATTTCGACAGACCCTAGTTCATCAGAATTGCTTGTAAAGCAATTCCGACAGACCCGTCGCTATTGATACGTCAGAATTAATCCGTCGGAATTCAAACTATCGGAATTGGATTTTTATCGCAATTCATAAGGTCAAACAGTCAACCTGTTGGAATTGGATTTTTATCGCAATTCATCAGGTCAAACAGTCAAAGTATCGCAAATGGTGTCTATTAACCTATTATCAAAATTGGCATTTTTTTTACCACTTATCGGAATTGCTAATTGAAAAAAAAAAGAAAAAAAAAAAGGAGGAGATGAAGAGAAGCAGATGACCAAAACTAATTTAAACCAACAACAAATCCAATTACTAATCCTAAACCTCACCACCAACAGCCAACGTAACCGCATCTACAACAAGTCACAATTATCCTAAACCCACCTCATCCAACAAACAACAACAAGACTCGGAACAGAAATGTACAAACGATTAATACTTTAGATCTCAGTTTGGTTTTCACTCGTATCTCTTACGAGATTTACAGAACCGTTGTGACATTCATTCACGAGAAAACCAAATCATCATCGATCCATGTGAAGCTTAGCTTCTTTTTAATTGTACGAAACTTTTAAGAGGTTGTATAACAAATCTGTTACACTCCTTCTTATGTTCGACTAATAACGAATACAACACAAAAGCTATCCCTACCTTAGACCTCTTACATGAGATCTTGAAGCCACGTCTTGTGCTCGAACAGTTTTATCAAACCTTGGAAGATGACCAGTGCTCAGGTGGGGTGTTGATAGCTACGGTTGTTATTTGTTGTGGGTTAGTAGTAGTGTCAAGAAGATTAAGACGATGAAGTTGGATTAGAGGCAGTTGGATGAGAAAAGATGGGGGCAGAGGTTATGTTGTGTGTGGATCAGGGTTGTAACAATAGAATAAGATTAGGGTATATTAGAGCTTATATCCTAATAGGATTAGTCTAAACGGGTTATGTTATATTGGCTTATCCGAAATATCCAAACTTGGATTGGGCTGTGATTTTTGGTATCCGAATTTCATTAACAGTTATGGGCTTGGAATTGTCTTATCCGAATTTAGGCAATGTGTGGCTAAATTTTCGTTATATTATAAGTGTTAATGGTTATATTTGGGGTTTAAAATGACAAAGTGATTAATTTTTGGGGTTACGTTTTTTTTGACAAGATCGGGATAAAACCATTATCAAAGTTCACTTAAACCTTCAAAAGGCTAGTTTTTGGGCATATAACCGCAAGATGTGACTACGGCGTTAATTCATTATTATTTATTTGAGGTTGAAGTGGAATTTCACGGGTGCGTGTACTTAGTATCTTGAAGATATCAGGTTTGTTTGGATGCATGATTCTTCAAGATCCTTGTTCGAGCTTTTAACCGTTAGAATGATTAAGACTTGATTTGTCTAGTTATACCTGATGTAAGGAGTTACGTTGTTGCGCTCATAGAGTATAGCTATCACTTTAAAGGAGTTACGTTGTAGTGCTCAAGTGTCACAAAAAGCTGTGGATAATTCGAGAGAAGTTCATATACAGTTAAGGATGGTTGGATGGGTATATGATTCTACCTTTATTGAAATTCTCAGTATTGGTTCTTAGTCAGACAATAGTGCAAGTTTAAGTCACAAGTTCAGGTTATTTTACTTCAATCTCAAGTTCGTCATAGTGGGTTTTCTCCATCAGTAGTCACTACAAAAAGCCGTCAGAATGATAATGGGGTCGGTAAAGAGTTAGCAGAGAGGAGTATAAAAGAGTAGAGATTTTATCAGTAGTTGATTCTCACGGGCTATTTATGGTACTTCACACATCTTCGACTAATTGGACATACAGGGTTATGCTGCCTTCGTTTCCATCGTAAACATAGTGTGTATGCTTCCGATTTTGCGAAGACATCGTGGGGGAAGAGAGAGTGGATGTTCTTTGAATTTTCTTGAGTTCTTTGCGAAAACACTCTTTTTTCACATGTATCTGCAATCAGGGGGAAGAAATGTGCACATCGGGGACGCATAACAGATTTACGTGATCGAGCTTACAATTTTATTACTACCGGAGAGACGTCCGCAGAGATGATCAGTGGTTCAGTTTTGTGATTTTGGTGTAATCATTTCAACTTTCGCAGGTTGTGAAGTGTGAAGTAGCCTACATATGTGAGAAGATATTGTTGATTTCTTGCATGTTACCCTCAAAACGTAGTTTCCGCAGTGAATATAATTTTGACCAGTCAGATTTGCTTGGTGTGGTTTATGATGTTATCTACAAATTCCGCTGCGTACTTAAAACTTCAAAAGTTAGAAGACATGTTAACTACATCAAAGTTTCGAATCTGCTAAAGACGGTTGTCAGTTTGGGGGGAAGCTGATTCAGAAACTTTGCCAAAAAGAAGCGTATGAAGAAGCCGTTAAAGACATGCAGCATGAATTGGGGGGGAAGTTAATCCAGTTCATGCATATTACATCATTTGCCTACAAGTGAAGAAAAGTTCTCAAGCTGAGGTACAAGATAAGACAAAGAGCGTAAATTGCAGTCATCCTCAGCATTTGAAGAGCCTATGAAGATCTTTCTTTATTTGTATATGTACTTGTAGGAAATGATGTAAGTAATCCCATATGTTGCCACATTGAGGGAAGATTGTTAGGAATGCTCCTAACACGAAAATGTGACAACATATTCGGTATTACAATAGTTATCTTGTTAGGCTCAAACACATGGACTAGAAACGTCAATAGTGTAAATTGTTGAGTGTGAGAGCCTATATATACCCCTATATACTTCCATAGAGGGGTGAGACTTAAGTGTGTGTTTTCCTTTCACTTTCATTTTAATAATAAACACCAGGTTTCTATTTCTCTCTCTACTCTCTCTCTAACCATGGAGATCATACATTTCCATCATACTAGACCTCCCGAATCACTATATTAACACCAATACATGATCCATCACTACCGCAGCAGCAGCAAATTACAATCAAAATCAAGGACTTCGTCCTCAAGGAGAAACTAATTATCGTGCTAATAACCAAATGGGACCACCTGGTTTTCCTTCCATTCAAAACAATCAAAATCGTTTCAATCAGAATCAAGGTTATAAGCAAAACCGTGAAACAAATGTCAATCAAGGAAACCAAAATTACCAAGCTCCACCTCATCAACCTCCTCCTCCTCAAGTTGGACATAATAATGATTTGTCGAACTACATGAAGACGAATGATGTTAGCATGCGAGCTATGCAAAATCAAATCAACAATATGAAGGTTGAGCTTAAGAATGAGTTTAAGAAAGAAATGGATACTACGTTGACTAGACAAACGAATGAGCTTAAGAACATGATGAATGAGATTAAGCACATGATGAGTAGTTTTATGCAAATGAATCAACCCTCAAGATCGAGATCTCTTCCAAGCAATACCGTTGCTAACCCGTAAGGGGATTTGAAAGCTATCACCACCCGAAGTGGTGTTGCTTATGATGGACCTACGATTCCTACAACTTCTTCTTTTCCTCCTAAAGTAGTAGACCGTGAAACCGAGGTGACAAAGGACACGGTGCCTCCTACTAATAAAGGAAGTACCAAAGACGTCCAACCTCCAGTAGTCCAAGTTTCTAAGCCCAAAGTTGCTCCCGTTAATACTCCCAAGTCTAATCCTAAACCGTCAATACCGTACCCGTCAAGACTAAATGATCAAAAGCTCCGCGAAAAAGCTAACCATCAAATGGAAAAGTTTTTCCAAATATTTCAAGATTTACACTTCGATATTAGCTTCGCGGATGCTCCTCTTCTCATGCCTAAATTTGCTTCAACTTTTAAAAGCTTATTGAGTAATAAAGAAAAATTGTTTGAAGTAGCTAATACGCCGTTAAATGAGAATTGTTTGGCGGTTCTCCTCAAAAGGTTACCCGAAAAACTTAGAGACCCCGACAAGTTTCTTATTCCGTGCGATTTTCCGGGAATGGTTGAATGCTTAGCCTTGGCCGATCTTGGCGCAAGCATCAATCTTATGCCACTTTTCGTATGGAAAAAGCTTTCCCTTCCAGAACTTACTCCTACTCGTATGACTCTCGAGCTTGCGGACCGATCAATTACTCGTCCGATCGGTGTCGCCGAAGATGTCTTTGTGAAAGTAGGAAAGTTCCATTTTCCGGTCGACTTTGTAGTCGGTGATTTTGATGCCGATCCTCGGGTTTCCCTCATTCTAGGGAGATCCTTCTTGAGGACGGGACGTGCTTTAATTGATGTTTATGATGAAGAACTAACCCTTCATGTTAATGATGAAGCCGTAACATTTAATCTCGATCGAACTTCGAGATACTCCTCTAATTATGATAAATTATCAGTTAACCGGATCGATGTCATAGATGTTGAGGAGTATGCTCAAAAAGTTCCTGGATTTTTGGATAATTCCCCAAGTGGCAATCCCACTCTATTTTCAAAACCTATCTTTACTGACTCTTCTCCTTCTCTCACTCCGTTTGAGGGAAGTAACTTCATTTTGGAAGAGATCGAGGCTTGTCTTAAGAATGATCCAATTTCACCGGAAATTGATGATACCGACTTTGATCCGGAGGGAGATACTCTTTTACTCGAGAAAATGTTAAACGATGACCCGTCACCTTCACTCCCTCCGAAGGAAATTGATATTGAAAGAATTAAGGAAATTAAGACGTCTAATCCTCCGGAGCTCGAGCTCAAGGATTTATCTTCTCATTCTGATGATTCTTTACCGGATTATGAAGCATTCCATTTTGATATCGATCATACTGAAGAGAAGAGTAGTGGCAGTACCACTTCTCATTTTCATCTTTCTCTTATTGATTATGAATCGTTTCTCTTTGAACAACCTCCTCCTGCCGATAGGAGTGATCTTTATCATGAGGAGTTCGCCGATGAACTCGCTCACATCATATCTCCACCGGAGTATGATCATTTTTACTTTGATCTTAAGGACAGTTATAACTCGGAAGGAGACGTAATTTATCTTGAGAATTTGCTTAGTAATGACACTATCCCTAATATAGGTGTTTTTAGACCATGAATTGAAGAGCTTTAATGATGGTTTACAAGTTAAGGAAAATGTGAGGTTTACTTTTGAGGATCACCATTATCTTTCCCTCACATTTGTTATCAAAATCTTTCTTCCTCTTCTTACCTATCATGTGAATTCTCCCCTTCTTCACTCCTTCGGGAGTGAGGATACCATTTTTGACCCCGGCATCTCCACTTATAGTTTCTATTCCTTAGATCCGGTGGCGTCTCATCGGAGTGGAACTTTCATGTGCTTCAATGTTTATCCAAACATCTTGAATAGAATTCCGATGGATATTTTCTCTTCCACTTGTTTCTTCCCCATGAACAATTAAATTCGGGGCTAGTCAAGCTAAACGACTCGATAATAAACAAGCGCTTCTCGGGAGGCAACCCGTGTCTATCTTCTTTCTATTTTCTAATAAGTGTTACGTGAGGAGGCCCAACTCTTCCATTTCTCGTGTTTCGTGTTTGTTTGTTTTATGTCCAGGATTTGCCCGAATTATGAAGACTCTCGTGCTCGTGGATTTGTCTTTCATCCACTCGAGTTTCATCCTTCAGTGCTTATTGGGAAATCCGATATCCTAAATCTTATCGATTAATGTTTATCTATTAGCATAATTAATAAACGGCTTTAGATTTGTATAATAGGACCCTTATATCAAAAACATTGAGGACAATGTCTCGTTTTAGTCTTTGGGGGGGGGGGGTAATCTTTTGATTTGATTTTACCTTACATTTTGCCTTATAATATCGCAACCCCGTTTTTCCTCAAAAATTTCAAAAAAATGAGAAAATTTAAAAAAATTTGCAAAAATATAATAAGTGTTTTGACACATTGTTGACTTTCCGTTGGTGACGGTAGGAATAAAATTTTGACTTGATCGAGCGTGTTGAGCTCTAGCTTGTCCCCTTAACCTTTATAATTGAAAGTTGTGCTAGTCTATTATACAAGAAACTATAAAACGCGAATTCTAGCAAGAATTTACAAGTTTCCATAATTGACTTTAAATATGCGCAGCTTGATTTTATTCGACTAAGCATTCGCGGATCTTATTATTTAAGATTTTCAATTTGCAAAGAACGAAAAATGATAAAGTTGAATATAAGTTAGATGCTAAGCGTGGAGTAGTGGTTCACTTTAGAGCTCGTAGAGGTTAATTGTGGCTTTTTGCTCCCACCAGCTAAATAAACCCAAAAATATAAAATTTTCAAAATAATTAAAGGTGCACGGTTTTGGTGATAATTAGTTTTTACTCCTTCTTTAGAAAATTTTTGCTTATGAAAGTTGGGTACACATCAAGGTACTGCCAGTGTTGCGGGGAAATAAACTACTGATTCCTGATAGTACGTGCTATTGTTTCGGTTGTCGAAAGACCGCAGGACTCGTAATTTGGCACAATATGTAATAATAAACCAAATAATAATAATCCAAAGCCGATAAAAGTTTTCTGTTTCCTGTCGGTTCGCTCCCGTTGACTCAGACTTCAAAAAGGCAGAGGAAAATTTTCCAAGGTCAAAATAAGACTCCTAATTCCTGACGGTTAGCTGTCGTTGTTTAGGTTGTTTAAAAGGCCGAGGACTAATATGTGCTTAATAATGTTAATAATGCCAAATTTTGACTCCGGGGATATCCTAATAAAGCTTCTGTCTCTGGACTCGTAGATGAGTTGTTTCGGTCGAAATAAAAAGGATATCCCTTAAATTGTGTTAAATTAGGACCTTGATGTGGACCTCATTTTTATGGGCAACAGTTTTCGAGGGAAGGATTTTAAACTAGTTAGCGTCTAAACTTGGTGCCTTTATCAGACTAAAAATCTATCAAAATAAAAAGAAAAAAACTCATTTTTTATAAAATACCTAGAGGAAATAGGAATAAGGGAGCAAGAAGTAGTTGTACGTACATAATTAGCATCTATGGGTAGTGTTGGCATATAACTTGTGTTTAACAATGATTTCGTTTTTAAGCTTGGTTTGGGGACTCGTGAAAAATCAAGGATGATGAATTTTATCCATGTGGACGCTTTTTCATGAAAAGTGCTTCTTACTCCGTGATTCTAAAAGTTATTTGTAAAATAATGAAAGTCAACATCCTGTCATAAAAGAAAAGTACAAAAATTTATTATATTTAATAAAATGGTCAAACGGGGCATTTTTGGAACTATTGATTTCATAATCTCTTTTGAGGAACATTTTGCTACTTTTCAAAATTTTTAGTAAAAAGAGGTTTGAAATTTTTGTTTTCAAAAGCTTGATGTGATGACATTGTGTGAGGACACGGCAATACCTTAGTCTGGGGGATTTTGTTTTTGTGTTTCGCATGTGCAGGTAAAGGATATAAGAAAAGGACAAAAAGAGAGACAAAACGAATGGAAACGAGCACGGGATTGGAAAGTGTGTGATAAAGTCAAAGTCGGGGATGGATTTTTACATTTTTCGGATCATGCGTAAACCAAAATACCAAACCTAAACCTTAATTGTAAAATCATTTACAATCAAAAGTCCAAAATCATTTTTACCATCAGTCCCTAAAATTTTTGCAAAGTTACTCCTAATCTAACTTTTGTTAAATCCTAATTCTATTAAAACATAAAAACCAAATCCAGCCAAATATTTTATATATAAACCCATCCAAATCTAGTCCATATTATAAAGCCCAATCCAAAAAAATAATTAATATAACCCGGATCCATCCCTACAACCCGAAAGTCAAAACAATAAACGGGGTCAACCCTTATAGAAAAAGCAGGAATAACAGTTACCACTGTTCACCATCCCCTACCTTTTACCCTGCACTTTCCTAACTTATACCACGATTCACACGCACCCTTATTACTTTTGGAAGCTGACCTGTCAGAGAAAGTGATGCCATCATGTCCAAGCTGGAAATTTAGGGCTACCCGATTGGTGAAAACACCTTGCCACTCACTCCAAGGGTGAACATTGATGGAAAATGATTGGATGGACATGATTTGATGATGAGATCACACCCCAAACCCTAGAAGGTCCCTGATCAAGCAATAAATACAAGGCTCCATTACACACAAGAGGATCTCTTTATTTTTTTGAGACGTTTTTAGCTATTAGCTTAATTAGTGCTTATTGTTTTTAATTTCTGTCTGAATTTCAAGTATTGTAATAGTTTTTAAGTATTAATAAAATTCAGTTTACCTTATTTCATTGTCTCTTTACTTTATTGTTTAAAATGTTTTCACTTGGTTGAAATAAGCTCTAATAAGCTCTTAATAAGCTCTATACTTAACTACTGATTAGAGCTCAAACAAGCTTCTCCATAGCTTGCTTTGAGTTTCTGTTACTCAAGCTTGAATTGTACTCAATTGTGTTTAAGCAATTTGGCCTTAAAAGTGAAATAAGCACTTTGGATGATAAGCCAGATTTGGATGGGCTTATTGGACTTTACCAGCTTGTTTTAAACAAGCTGGAGCTTGTAGATCAGCTCTTGGAGCATTTATAGTCCTTGTTTGAGCAAAGGACCAAGTGAGTGATACTTTTTCATGTTTAGCTTATTAAACTGCTTATTATTCATTACTGCTTATTATATGCTTATTTGTGTTTAATTTTTCTTCTATATGCTTATTAATAGTGGATCTACTGTTTTAGTTGCTTATTTCATAGTCAATAAGTTTTGCTTATTGGCTAAGTGCTTATTTCCTATAGATTTTTGCTTAAAATCCTTCAAATACACTTAATAATAATCTGTTTTCAATAAAACATTAGATTTATGGCTTAAATCAGATCTAAACTCAGTTTTAAGAAGTTAAAGGAGTGTTTGGATTTGGATTTTAGAAAGGGATTTAAAACTGTGTTCATGAGTTTTGGCTAAAAGGCCGACTTGATTTAGCTTTAAATCAGTCTTATAAGTTGTATTTAAGTTGTTTCAAGCTTTTCTAAATAGATTTATAGGTTTTAGATTAGTTTTCAAGGTTTAATACCATTAGCCTTAGCTTATTTTGATAGGTTCATGAAAAGACCTTTTTAAGTGTTAGTATTGAGTCAAAATCAGTGTAATAAGTTTGTTTACATGTTTCGAATAAGTGTCACATGGTTTTTAGTCTTATTTTTCACTTTTCAAGTCTGTGTAATCTGATTCAAAAAGCCAAAAAATCAGTCCGAGTAGTTAGTTTATAAGCTTATTTTTAATTCAAAGTGTGTGAAAATCATTTTATAAGTTCTTTAGTTATTTCTTAATGTTGTTTTATAAGTTTCAGTTTAATTCATAGCTTATTGAAGCTTATATGTAGTGCTAAAAGTAGTATATCAGGCCTGTTACAAGTATATCATTTTTCAACATTCACTTAAGCTGTTTGATTCACAGCTTATTTTCAAGCTCCTAATAAGCTCAAAAAGGTCTGAAATTGATTTTATAAACTCTTTGGTAGCTTACCTTTATCTGTTTTGAGATTTTAATGTCTGGCTTATTGCTTTAGTGGCTTATTTTATGGCTTAAAAAGTGCCTTTGAGTCTGTTTGGGATAGCAGATTTGCTCTAAGCTTAAGTTTAGATTTCTTAGCTTTTTGCTTATTATTTCTGCTTACCCTTGATCATTTATGCTTATCAGGTTTAGAAGAGTAGTTTAGATCAGTATGTGAGCTTATTAAAGTGTTTATTAGTTGCTTAATAGCTTAGGCAGTTTCAATTTTTAAGTACAGCAGTACTAACTAAAAAGTTAGTACTGGTGATCTGATTTGCTTTTTTTCCAGCTTATTTTCTGAGTTTTAAAAATTTTGCTTTTACAAAAGTTACTTCTTTTTAGCTTATTTATAAGTTTTAAAAATAAAATTTGCAAAAATAAAAACTTTGGGAAAGGGGAAGTCCAAGGCTCGAACCCTGGACCTCAACCCTCTCAACCAAAGCCTCACACACACCACACCTCAACCATCTGCGCCCTTGGGTCTTTTTCGACTAAGGGTGCAGCATTGTGCAGTATTAATTTACTTTAGCTTCTTTTTCCCTTTTAGCTTAATTCCTCTATTAGCTTATTTACAGCTTATCCAAATAAGTTGTCGATTCCTCTTTATTTTTCCTAGGTTCCTTATAGCTTAAAGTAGTTTTTCAGAATTTTTCATAATTTTTCATATTAATTTAGTAATTTTAATATTATTTTTAGTCCAAAAGTGTTTTTAATTCATTAAAAATAAAATAAAAAGCAAAAAGATATAAATCTTTTTTTCTAAAATTATTTTTAATCATTTAGGACTTTTAGGAACCAAATTCACTCATCTAGGGTTAATTTTTGATTTTTTAGGTTTTCTTAAGCCCGTTTAACTCCCGATAAGAGCCCGTTTTTAGTCTTATTTGCGTTTTTGCTTATTTGTGCCTTAGTTATTTATTTTATATGCTTTTTAGTATATGTTTTCTGATTTTAGACATAATCCCAAAATATCTCAATTAATAAAATCATTCGATCACAAACGGAATTCAAAATTCCATTCACACTTCATCGGAACTTAACGACCCCGGAAAATACAATACTTCCGGAATCATATTTTGTTTGATTTTCTTTGATCTATAAGCATATTCACTCTTGGTTAGAGAGAGAATTTACCCTTTTGGTCGGGTTTTTCTTACTATAATATATATATATATACTTGTGCACGAACCAAGTTGTCAATTATCAAGCACCAATCCATTTGTGCACCAACTTCTTGGAATTAAACAATATTAGAAATCCTTTCGACCTTTAAATCCAGTAGTGTTGAATCAACAAGTTTAAGAACACGAATTATATTTAAACAAACTTATGAGAACAATCACTTTTTCTAACCGAACTAATCATTCAACATTCACACGAAAGTCTACATAATTCTCAAACAAGTATCACAAATTACTCCATAACAAGTTTCTTCAACAAACGCAACATCTCATTTAACATCAAATCGTTCAACATAATAATTAAGTAAAAGAGTTACCCAACGTAAGACTACAATTAAGCAAGAAATGTAAGAAGTTAGAGCACTCCTTAATGCCTCCAATCGAACAACGAATCTTTCACCTCTTCCAATTAGTATCACCAAAGCTTCTTTTCTTTTCTTCTTGGGATCTTCTTGAGAATGGCAGATATTATAGAGCTCTTTTGGGCAAGTAGAAGGTATGATCAAGTCCTTATGGTGTAAGGCTTGATTGTATGAGTGTGTCTAATTGTGGTGATTAGAGTCCTTATTTATGCTTGAAATCACTCACAAAAGCTGTTACAAGCTCTTAATAATCATAAAAGAAAGGTAATGATCAGACTTGGTGAGTAATGGTGATTAAAACCATGATTAAATGCAACTCTTCAGTTCAGGTGTGTCTCAACCCATGGTTGGGACCTTCAACCCGCGGCTGGGATGTCTGCTCAACCTCAGGTTGAGATATAGAACCTTGGGTTGGAAACTCAGCTTCAACCTTTGGTTGGGATTTGGTTGGCATGTTGATTTCAACCTTGGGTTGGCATAAAACTCCATCTTTAACAATCATCTTAAGCACTTAATCTTGACTCATTCTTCCATCGAATATCTTCATAACCTTTTACTTGTACTTGAAAATAATCATAACATGAATCATTATCTAAGACAAAAATATTTACTTGCGTATTCTCTTGATTTATCAGCTTTTCTTCGTCTTTCTTGATATTTCCTTGTACCTAAACCTGGATACATCTTTTATACCTTTTAAGCGCAAAATGTTCATAAACATAACCAAATAATATGCATAAATATACAAATAACGCGACTCTAACATATATAAAATGAGCATTATCATGATGTGACAAGTGTTTGTTTCTACGAACACTATGAAATTGTGGTACCTCCTTTCATGAATATGTTACCAGATTGAGATCGAGCTTTATAGGGATCAGAAAAATAACATGCATCTGCGTAACCAACTAAACTTGGTTTGATGTGTTAGTAAAATATAAACCCATATCTTTCTACCCTGAATATATCTAAGTATTTGTTTCACCCCATCAAATGTCTTCTCGTACGACATTAGCTATATATCGCCAATAAGTTTAAAGAAAATGCTATATCAGGTAATGTATGACTATCAAGAAACTTCCACCTATGTGAAACTGATATTATATAATTTCAAATATTCTCATTTTGTTTTCGCACAAAGACTGATTCATATCGAATAAGTTTTATATGTTTATGGATTTCAAGCCCAAAAACGTGTCTCATCACGAGAGACTTTAATAAATCATCAATTTCTTTTCTAACTTCGTTACTTTATAGCTAATCATTTTACTCATGCATATATTGCATATATGCTTTCATGATCCTCATCACAATTCTAGCGCTATATTTATTTACAAAATCATTATCTTGCGCAATATTATACTCGAAGTACTATCAACGTCGATTCATTTCTCTTCGATTCCAACCATACTAGACATTATATTATATCATGTATTGAGATCTCATAGTTTTTCACGTACCCGCGGGTTCTCAAGAACCTTCATGTCTAGTGTCTCTTTATAAGACTATTATGGGGTCTTTATTACTTCGATATGACCATCTTAATTTATTGCTCCATTTCTTACAAATTCGAGGACCTTTTATTTGGAATCAATTATTCTATCAGGCATCATGCATGCCATAGAATCATTACCAACCATTGATTGTCCCATTTGGACACAAATATTAGCTAAAGCATTAGCAGCGTATAATAGATCTAGTCACTCTCTTTAGGTCACTAAACATGTCTGACCTTTACTAGATTAGAAAAGTGAATTATACATCGAACATACAGTTCATATTCATTAATGTTGTGAGGATCAACGTTTAGATTATTATAATTCATTCCAATTTCTAGCTACTCATTCTCTTCCCCTGAATGAATAACCATTTTCAACATCCCATTTTGTGCATTGTGGTGGATTCTCCAAAATATAAATTGCACCATTATAGAACTCTTAGATGGGGAATATATGGTTTGTGACTTAAAAACCATTACAATCAACTGAACAATGTTTTATAAACGTTTCAACCAAATCAATTTACTAACGAACATGAGCTATAAAATGTTAAACATATTTTCCAATAATTACCAAATACTTGGAAGTATTTACCACAATTTCCAAAGATATAATCTAGAAAAACGTGCTCGCATTCTTATAAGCCGATTCACTATCACACTAACCTTTTAGTTGCATTTTTTATGATCATTTTGACGATGCATCATATGGCGGATGTATAAGCCTACATATATCCCCTTTATATCTTTTTCCAGAAAGGGATCCTTTTGTAACACCCCCAATTTCATGAACGCAGCGGAATTTAAACTAGGTGTTACTTCATGGCATAACAGTTATAACAATAGAAAAAGAACTCTAATTGAGTCATTTTTAAAAGATGTATCATTCGAATTATATAAATATCAGAGTTTACAAAATGAGGTCCCAGTAGTTTCACGATTTACAAATAACATTAAATAAATTTTCGAATGATAATAAACTTTATAGCCTTCTTGAGTATCCGTGCTCCTCCGTGCCAGCCTTGTTCATTATGGACCTGAGATAAACATGCTAAAAGTGTCAACACAAAGGTTGAGTGAGTTCATAGGTTTATATTAAATAACAACGGAACATAAGTTTTTCAGTGTTTAATATATCATGGGTTAAGTTGTATTGCGCCCATAGTTCGAATACAGTTATTAGTTCAAATAGTACCACGTCCGTTAGTTCAAGATTTTACCAAAACCGTTAGTTCTAGATTGTACCGAGTTCATTAGATCGTGATTATACCAAGTCCATTAGACCGTGATCATACCAAGTCCATTAGATCGTGATCATAACAAGTCCATTTGATCGTGATCATATGGTTGTCTGTCAAATGGGTCACAAGTCAAAACCTCTCACGAAGAAAAGTCAACTTGCGACGATTTAACGCAACAATCAATTATAATAAACCGGACAAGTGAATACCCGGGTCGTAGTCCCAACGAGGTGTGAAATTGAGGATATCGTTTCAGGTTTGGTATTAAAATGCTTGAAATAACGAGGGTCACTTTGGTTACTAATATCTACTAAATTGAAAATCAAATAACGTAAATCGGTAACTAAAAACGTGCATAAACGTAACAATCTATGAAAATTAACCCTACGGATGCAAATATAATTTTCCTACGTCCTAAATGACAAAAGAAAATTTTAGAAAAAAGAATTATATTTTTTTGACTTTTAAATAATTAAATACGAATTAAAAACTATTTTAAAGAAAATAAATGATTAAAAATACTAAATGAAAAGAGAAAAATCTAAAATTTTTTCTAAAAATACTTTAAGTTAAACAGAAGCTAAGAAAAATAGCAAAACGGTCCCAGCTTATTTAAATAAGCTGGGAATAAGCAAAATGATTTGAAATAAGCTTAAAAGGAAAAGGGTTAAGAACTAAATTATGCAAGGATTTAATGAAAAAATCCCAAGGGTGCAATGGTAAGACTTGTGTGTTTTGAGCTAAAGGTCTGGGGTTCGAACCCCTGTTATGGCATTTTTTGCTAACCATTTTTTTTTTTCCTTTCTAAAAACTAATTAAGCAACTTAAAATAGCACTTTTTAAACTGGAAACATTTTTGAAACTTAACAAAAAGATCATAATAAGCTTACGCTTATCTGATCAGTTAGGAAAAAGGGAAATAAGCTAAGGCTCAATGCAATAAGCTATGTAAGAGGCTATAAGCTATTGGGAACTAGAAATGAGCTAACAATTATCAATAAACTAAGATCTCAATAAGTTAAACTAAAAAGCAGCAAATAAGCACTACAAAATCAGAATAAGGAAATTAAAAAAAAACAAACTGATGCAGTCTTTGGTTGGTCTACTGAGAGCTTTTTGGGCTGCTAAAAAGCTATGCATAAGCTACTGAAAAAATTCTTAGAAATATGAGACTCCTAAGTAAGCCACCAAAGATTACTTGCACAAAATTTTAGCTTGTTTGGGCTTATATTTAAGAAGATAAAGATCCAAAAGTTAAGCTAAAAAGAACTAGGCTGCTGATCCACTTTGATGAACAGGGCAGAAAGTCATTTTTTTAAGCTAGTAAAAAGCTGTTAAATAAAATTTCTAAAAATCTAAAAAAAAATATGGGAGGATAGACAAGCTGGCCAACTTTACTTGTACCAATTTATGGCTTATAACAACTTGATTTGAGGAAATTAAAATCTACAAAAAGGGCTGCAAAATGAAAAAAATCAAAAAAAAAAAAAAACTCAAGTCTGCTATGGTGAGGACTGTTTTGAGCATTTTAAGGCAAAACTGACTAGGTTTGACTTCTAAGCTAATGAACATCAGCATAAGTCTAAAACAAGCTAGAATAAGCAAAAACAAGGGTAATGAGTAAATGAGAAAAGCAAATAAGCAGTAACATAAGCTGTAAGCTAAAACTACTATTTTCGAATTTTTTAGAATAAATAAAACTAAGAACTGGAAATTATATTAAATCAAGAGTAAATTACAACTGGAAAGATAAAAAGCTAAAAAGTTACAACATACCTTTAAAATAAGCTAAAAACTACCTGCCTATCTACTGTTACAACTATCTCTATTTATACTAAAAAAATAACTAGGGTTTCTCTTGCTTGTGCTTCTTGTGTGAGAGTGTCCCAGTTGCTTTCTTGTCTCAAATATCTGACCTTTGGATCTTTGCTTGATGCCCACAACTCAAAATCTGAGCCGTTGATGAAAATGGTTGTCCCTTTGGATCGACGAGGTGGAGGGGGGAACACAACCATGTGATGGTTTTTGGACTGTGGTGTGAGGTGGAAACCAATGAAAGTGACTGGGGAGAGTTTAGTAGCTAATGGCGGGAAATTTGGGAGGTTAGGGATAGGTGAATAGTGGTTATCTGAGTTTTTGACCAATGCTTTGACCCCGTATTAGGTTTAACCAAAAAAAAGGGATTGGGCCTTGTGGTGATGGGCTGGTGTAGTAAATGGGTTTGTTAAATGTGGGATTGGGTTATTCTTTTGGATCCGGTTGTTTAGATAGGATAGGTTTTAGGATTTAATAAAATGACCAATAGTGTAAACATGGACACTTCAGGGACCATATCTGCCCATTTTGCAAAGTTCAACTAGGGACCAATTTTGCCAACTAAAAATTATCCAAAGGCCATTTTGGGATTTTTGAGCTTGAATTAAATCCAAATGAAAAATGTCTTTCCCGGCTTTGGTTTTTAGCTCTTTTCCATTCCAAGCCCGGTTTTGTCCGTATTTGCCCCGTTTTCAATCCTTTTGTACCTGAAACACATAAAACACAATCCAAGGATATATATGCAACAATATTTTGTCCATTTGGGTGTTTTTGGTCATTTTTGTAGGGTTTTTCGGGTATAAAATGATGAGTAAAGGCCACTCATCAATCCCCCACACTAAGCAATTGCTAGTCCCTAGCAATCCGATCATATAAAGTAATGAAAGGATCAAAAGAATATCAAGGTTACCAAAATATCCCGTTTTGACTTATTATAAAATGCAAGTAAATTAAAACGAGAACAAACGTAAATAATATGCTTGATTATCAAAAATGGCATCATGGAACGGGAATCACACTAAGTGGGTGATTCCGGGGAATTGTAATCGTCATCCTCTTTTTTATACTTCCCAACTAAGTTTAAAAACCTTTGTGCAAACGTTTTTGTAAAATGCTAACACTACTTATGGAAGTTAATTGTGTATTACTCCTTGTTCCCAAATTCCTATTTTCCTCTATTTATTTTATTTTTGGTGAGAAATGAATTTCTTCAAATTCTCGTTTCGATAATTTTTAGTCCGATAAAGATACCTAGTTTAGATGCTAACTAGTTTCTAATCTTCCTCCGAAAACCGTTGCCATAAAAATGAGGTCCACATCAAGGTGATTTAAAATGGGGCTTATTATTCTATTTTGATTTTTTTTTTATTATTATTATTTTTTAACAACTTAACTTCTTATTGTACTATAAACCACGGAGCTTCACGGGGAAATTCCAAGACCTTATACCTTAGAATAAAGGATCCAAGGGCCGTTACAACGGAGAGTTCCAAGACTCTACACATTCCGGAAATGAGGTTCCAAGGGTGTTAGACCAAGACCTCACACCTTCCTGAATAAAGATCCAAGGGCCGTTATAAGAGGGTAGCCAAGACCTAAACGCCTTTTGGAAATAAGGATCCAAGGACCGATCTCGAACCGTAGCTTATAGCACATAAATTTAAGATTTATTTATTTTTGCTTGATTTTAGTGCCACCACTCCAAATCTCGTGTACCATAAACTAAACGGAACTTTACGGATAATTCCAAGACTCTAGACATTCATGAAATGAGGATCCAAGGTCGTTAGACCAAGACCTCACATCCTGAATTAGAGATCCAAGGGCCGCTTTATGAACCATCGCTTATGTTACACGACACTTGTAGTAACCTTGATGTGTACCCAACTTTTATAAGCAAGAATTTTCTTAAGAAGACAAAAACTAATCATCACCAAAACCAAACACCCATAATTATTCCTAGATTACTAGTATTAGGTGAAACTAGCTTATGGGAACAAAAAGTCACAAATAACTTCGATGAGCTCTAAAGAGAACCAACTACTCCACGTTTAGCATTTCTATTTGCACAATTCGTAAAAACTTAGCCTAAAAGTTAAGGGTAGCAGCCAAATCAACACTTTGGCAGAGTCGGGATTCCCCTTGTTCTAGCATAATCAAGTCTAAACTTCCACTAATGCCGAAGCATTAATGTATAGCAAATTATTATTTTATTGTGCAAAGCACTTCTTTTTTCATACAATTTTTAATTAAAAGACGATAAAAATTTTAAAATTTTGGTCAAAACGGGGGTGCTAGGGGACTAGTAGGTACAATATGTGAAAATTTTTAAAATTTGGTCAAATGAGAATTCTCCCCCACACTTAGAATTGAATATTGCCCTCAATATTTAAAGTACCGGCTATTATGCCGACACTATAGAACGTAAAAGGGTAAGACTACTCTCTAAGTGTGGAAACGAAATCTTTTTCACAAAAAAAGATTAATAAGATATCCCTGGATGTTAGTAAAAAGATCGGATATTGGGCGGCTGGATTGAAAACAGGCGCATCAATCATCACGATTTACGAGAATCCTGAAAACAAAGGCAAACATACAACCATAAAGCAACAAGTAGAGGAATTCCCCCATACTTAGTGTTAGAAATAAGAAAGAAGATAGAAAGATAAGCATGGGTTGCCACCCACGAAGCGCTTGTTTTTGCTCGAGTCGTATAGCTTGACTCGCCCCGAATTCAATTGTTCTTGGGGGAGCATGTGGAAGAGAAAATCTCCATCGGACTTTCATTCAATAAGTTTGGAGAAACATTGAAGTGCTTGAAAGTTCCACTCCGATGAGATACCCACGGCTTAAAAGAATGAGAGATGCCGGGGTCAAAAATGGTGTCCTCACTCCCGAACGAGTGAATGAAAGGACAATCTACCTTATAGGTGAAGAAAGGTAGAAAAACTCGAACGACATATGTGAAGTCAATATAAGGGCGATCCTCAAAAGGGAATGTCACATATGTCGGAGAAATAATATCCTTTTGAATCTCGGGATTTATAATTGAGGTCATATTATCAAAAACAATAGAGTCTTTGACCTCATCGTTCTCTAACACTTCGACAAAAAGAGGATTCACGTTGCTAGAAAAGCAATCGAATTCAAAAAGAGTGTTAGAGAAAATCCCGGAAGTAACCTCAGAGATGTCAAGAGATTCTCCAAAAATTGGAGAATCACATTCTCTGTCGAATATCTCCTCAGACTCACTTGGGGTTGGGACAAGGTTCTCAGCACTAGACTTTATGAATTCGTCCGATTCCTTTTCAGGAATAGTGCTAAGATGCTCATCCCCCATAATGAGAGAGTCCTCGGAGTCCATAGTTGGAAAGATGTTTGTGATTGCAATAGACTGAGGGAGTTGAGAAATGATATCATTCAAAGGAATCGTACTCTCCTCGTCTTCTTCCTCATCATCGTCATCAAGAAAAGCAGCCTTGAGAAACATGGAACGCCTTTGTGCTGCTCGTTCTTCGGCTAGTAATTCTATTATAGATTTTTCATGACGATCTTCTTGGGTATGATTAATAGCCAAATCATTAGATGTATTCCTCAAATCTTGTAATTGTTGGAGTAAATCTTTGAAAACCAAATCCAAAGGATTATTCCTTGCATTATGAATGTCTTGGAATAATTCTTGATGAGATGGCGGAGGCTGAGTTTGAATCGTTTGATACTGTGGAGGTTGGTCATGATAAGAATAGTCATAATTGTTACAAGGGTCATGCTCATAGACAAGCGGGTTCCTTGTTTGACAATCAGAGCTATAGTGAGGACCTCCACAGTACTCACAACAATAATATTGTTGTGATTGATTCAGTGACGTATATGGATATGGGTCATAACCAAAATTTTGATCGTTACACGAAACCTGCTCATAGACAAGCATGTTACTTGCTTGACAATCAAAACTTTGGTGAGGACCTCCACAATACTCACAAAGATCATTTGGCATATTTTGAAATGATGTATCATTGAAGTTTTGATAGCACGGTTCTTGCCAAAATGAATTTTGAGGAGGGTTGAAATCGTTTTGAAAATCTGGATAAGTAAGCGTATTTTCGATTTCAGAAGTGCAACACATGCAAAGTCCATGAGTAAACCCACATCCTTTGCAGAAACATCGTTCACAAAGTAAATCATCCCCCAACGGATCTCCACATTTAAAGCAATTATACTGAAATGAAGATAGCTGGGGTTGTGGAGGGTGGTCGGAAAAACTTTGAGAATTATCGATGGAATTAAGCTTTCTTTTGAGGGCTACTTCACACCAATAACAAGATCCTTTTGGTGCATGATTTCCACACCGCTCACACTTACACTTTGAACAACGAAGACTGTCAATCAACGGGCTTTTACAATCAAAACAGTGATAGCCCAGTGACGACATGAGAATTAAACATTAAGGAGGGTTAAGAAGATAGAATCAAACGGTTTAAGAGGATGAGGAAAAATATTTTTGGGTTTTTTGGTTTTTCATTTTTTTTTTGGATTTTTTGACAAAAAATATTCACAAGAAAAATACGTAACTTCACGAGGAAGGATCTTCAAGTCACTAATCGTCAAACCGTAACGATATTGTCGCAACACACCTCCCCGGCAGCGGCGCCAAAAATTGGTTATCTGTCAAACGGGTCACAAGTCAAAACCTCTCACGAAGAAAAGTCAACTTGCGACGATTTAACGCAACAATCAATTATAATAAACCGGATAAGTGAATACCCGGGTCGTAGTCCCAATGAGGTGTGAAATTGAGGATATCATTTCAGGTTTAGTATTAAAATGCTTGAAATAACGAGGGTCACTTTGGTTACTAATATCTACTAAATCGAAAATCAAATAACGTAAACCGGTAACTAAAAACGTGCATAAACGTAACAATCTATGAAAATTAACCCTACGGATACCAAAATAATTTTCCTACGTCCTAAATGACAAAATAAAATTTTGGAAAAAAGAATTATATTTTTTTGACTTTTAAATAATTAAATACGAATTAAAAACTATTTTAAAGAAAATAAATGATTAAAAATACTAAATGAAAAGAGAAAAATCTGAAATTTTTTCTAAAAATACTTTAAGTTAAACAGAAGCTAAGAAAAATAGCAAAAAGGTCCCAGCTTATTTAAATAAGCTGGGAATAAGTAAAATGATTCGAAATAAGCTTAAAAGGAAAAGGGTTAAGAATTAAATTATGCAAGGATTTAATGAAAAAATCCCAAGGGTGCAATGGTAAGACTTGTGTGTTGTGAGCTAGAGGTCTGGGGTTCGAACCCCTGTTATGGCATTTTTTGCTAACCATTTTTTTTTTCTTTTTAAAAACTAATTAAGCAACTTAAAATAGCACTTTTTAAACTAGAAACATTTCTGAAACTAGAAACAAACTGATGCAGTCTTTGGTTGGTCTACTGAGAGCTTTTTGGGCTGCTAAAAAGCTATGCATAAGCTACTGAAAAAATTCTTAGAAATATGAGACTCCTAAGTAAGCCACCAAAGATTACTTGCACGAAATTTCAGCTTGTTTGGGCTTATATTTAAGAAGATAAAGATCCAAAAGTTAAGCTAAAAAGAACTAGGCTGCTGATCCACTTTGATGAACAGGGCAGAAAGTCATTTTTTTAAGCTAGTAAAAAGTTGTTAAAGAAAATTTCTAAAAATCTAAAAAAAATATGGGAGGATAGATAAGCTGGCCAACTTTACTTGTACCAATTTATGGCTTATAACAACTTGATTTGAGGAAATTAAAAATCTACAAAAAGGGATGCAAAATGAAAAAAATCAAAAAAAAAAAAAAAACTCAAGTCTGCTATGGTGAGGACTGTTTTGAGCATTTTAAGGCAAAACTGACTAGGTTTGACTTCTAAGCTAATGAACATCAGCATAAGTCTAAAACAAGCTAGAATAAGCAAAAACAAGGGTAATGAGTAAATGAGAAAAGCAAATAAGTAGTAACATAAGTTGTAAGCTAAAACTACTATTTTCGAATTTTTTAGAATAAATAAAACTAAGAACTGGAAATTATATTAAATCAAGAGTAAATTACAACTGAAAAGATAAAAAGCTAAAAAGTTACAACATACCTTTAAAATAAGCTAAAAACTACTTGCCTATCTACTGTTACAACTATCTCTATTTATACTAAAAAAATAACTAGGGTTTCTCTTGCTTGTGCTTCTTGTGTGAGAGTGTCCCAGTTGCTTTCTTGTCTCAAATCTCTGACCTTTGGATCTTTGCTTGATGCCCACAACTCAAAATCTGAGCCGTTGATGAAAATGGTTGTCCCTTTGGATCGATGAGGTGGAGGGGGGAACACAACCATGTGAGGGTTTTTGGACTGTGGTGTGAGGTGGAAACCAATGAAAGTGACTGGGGAGAGTTTAGTAGCTAATGGCGGGAAATTTGGGAGGTTAGGGATAGGTGAATAGTGGTTATCTGAGTTTTTGACCAATACTTTGACCCCGTATTAGGTTTAACCAAAAAAAAGGGATTGGGCCTTGTGGTGATGGGCTGGTGTAGTGAATGGATTTGTTAAATGTGGGATTGGGTTATTCTTTTGGATCCGGTTGTTTAGATAGGATAGGTTTTAGGATTTAATAAAATGACCAATAGTGTAAACATGGACACTTCAGGGACCATATCTGCCAATTTGCAAAGTTCAACTAGGGACCAATTTTGCCAACTAAAAATTATCCAAAGGCCATTTTGGGATTTTTGAGCTTGAATTAAATCCAAATGAAAAATGTCTTTCTCGGCTTCGGTTTTTAGCTCTTTTCCATTCCAAGCTCGGTTTTGTCCGTATTTGCCCCATTTTCAATCTTTTTGTACCTGAAACACATAAAACACAATCCAAGGATATATGCAACAATATTTGGTCCATTTGGGTGTTTTTGGTCATTTTTGTGGGGTTTTTCGGGTATAAAATGATGAGTAAAAGGCCACTCATCATCATACCAAGTCCATTAGATCGTGATCATACCAAGTCCATTAGATCAACAAATGATTCATGATTTTCTGTTATACCTAGTGTTCTTAAATATAGTGCATCTGTTTGCCTTAACTAGGTCAATCTAACGGGGTTCATCAATTCTAATAGATCTAACCATAGTATTTGTGCTCACTACGCATAGTGCTTAATGGTCCATGATATAGGAACTCTAAGTATGGCAATAACGTTATTTAGCATAAATAAACATTTAGTTTAGATAAAACATACAATTTTCAAATTATTGAGATTGAAATTGAAAGTAGTTGAGCATGTATCTCCTCCAAAGTATTTACAAAACAAGTATAAAAACGGGGCTATGACTAACCGTGAGGTTGATGATGTTTAGTGCTTTAACGAATATGATGGATAAGCCGGGAAACCTCTACCTGCAACCTAAAATATGATGTTGCAACTTAGGTTTGGAATAATGTTTGTGAAAGCATAAACGAGTCTATATATGTCTTTATATTGATCATGATGTAGTACTTGGTAGTTTGGGTATGTTTGTTTATAGAAACGGTTTTAGTTTGTGAAAACGTGTTTAGTTTATATATATCGTACTACCGTTCAGGCCATCACAATCCAGAGGTCATGTAGTGAACGTACGAGGAGTTAGGATACTTTAATTTGTAAAATCCAACAACTCGTCAGTACGATCGCCCCGAAAAGGCCCCTCACATGAAGCTCCCTACTATTGTAGTACTTAATATGTAAAACATGTATTTTATATGTTTGCGAAGTTTATAAAGGTTATAATAGTTATAAGGATTTATAAGTTATGAGTATAGTTTCATATGTGAAAACTTATAAGGTTTACAAGTTAGGAATATGGTTTCACTTGTGAAAACTTATAAGTTAGGATTATTGTTTCACATGTGAAAAACTGGTTTTCGCATGTAAAAAACACAATTCCAAAGGTCAAATAGACTTTAGGAATGTTTATTTAGGATATTGCATGTTTCGCAAATGAGTTTTGGCCGTTTTCAAAGTCTAATGAAGTTATGGGGTTGTTTGGTTATGATTTAGGAAAAATGGTTATTACATGTTTTCATCAATCACTAAATTTGTTATTCCAAGGTTGAGGTATGTGATTTTATTTGATGAAAATAATATTCACACGTATATAAAGAAATTTGCAAAGTTTCATGAGCTATCGAGGTTGGGAACTAGTTCGTTTGCAAAAAGATTTTTGGAAAACGTTATGGTTCGGGTTTAAACAGGCCCTACTGCCCAGCCCACCTCGTGCGTTTTCAGGCCGAGATCTCTACATGCTAGACGTAAAACATCATTCTGGACAACTTTCGTGTTTTACACTTTTTATGATTCGGACTCTAAAGTGGTTAAAATCGCGTTTTCTCGTTTCCGGACATCTTACGATTTAACAGCATCTAAGGTTTTCGGCATGATTTTCAACTTGCTGTATCTTTTGACTCGTAAGTCAGTTTTTGGTGATTCAAATTGCTATTTTTTTAGTTTGATCTTCTCTACAACAGTATGTATATATACAGGGCTATAGGTAATTGATTTTGCGGCAAAATGAGTATAAGGTTCACTAGTTTAGTAGTTTGCTTGTTTGTTAACATAATATAACATGTAAAGTTTTTAACTTGTTTTTAGGACTTAGTACATCATGAATTCAATATAAGACTATATATAGCATAGCAAAAACATGTAAATCAATAAATGAAGATGTTAAGGAGCATAAACTAGGCTTACAATGGTTAGCTTTTGGAAAGAAAACTAGAACAAGGATAAGAACTAGGATTAGAGTGATCTCCACACTTGTAGAAGACTTCTACACTTCTTGTGAGACTTATTCTAATCTTGGTTACTTAAGTGGCTTTAAGCTTAAGCAAATCGCCAATAATTGCAATGAGTTGTTGAAGCTTTCAAAGGAATTTCAATCTTGAATAATACTTGAAGAGAAGATCAAATGGAGATGATGTTGTGTTTGTGTTGGGCGTTTAAATGGAAGACCAAGGAGGGCTTTTATAGCCTTTGTTGACTTAGCAAGGATGATAAGAATGTGATGAATATTAATTCTTATGTGCTAAGTAAGACATAGGTGTGATCATCTCATGCAAGATTAAACCCTTACATGACTCGTGTTATAGTGAGTCACTTTCATGAATCACTAGGAGCATGAATAGGTTTATAAGATCTTTTCTTATAATCCTTAGTAACTAAGTAATACTTGTGGCATGATCCTAGGCATAAATGGAGTATGATAAGGCCAAGTGTTTTGAGTCATTAAGTATGACTCACTCATGGTTTAGATATTTTATAAAAGCCTTAGTGACTAAGTTAGGAGATAAGATGCATTCTTGTGTTGTGACTAATCAGCAAGGCTCATGAGTCTTGGTGATTTTATTAAATCAAATGCCCCATTTAAGGGGGAGGAGGGGGAAAATGAGGTGAAAACAAGAAAACTAAAATGTTTTCTTGTCTAGTATTTTAAATCTTTGATTTGTTGTGTTACAATTTGATCCCGGTAGTCGATATTGTTAAATAATTTAAATCACGAAAATTAAAATCGGACGAGGTAAAAATATAGAATTCATGAAAGTGTCGAAACTCATAAATATACTATAACTTAGTATATTAAATGAAATATAAGATTAACGGACATATAAACGTTGCTAAAATATAGAATTGTATGTTCGGGATTATGTGGAATGATAATCGTACAATGTTTTCATAGAGAAAAAAATGTAGCTCGTAAAATATTTACGAAATGAATTATTTAGATGACGTAATTACTTGAATTTTGATGTCAAAATTTGAGAAGGGTTACACCATTTCCCTCTCTAATTAGAGATGGGTAAATCATTATTCTCCCTTGAGAACAATAAAAATAATCAAAATTATCATTGAAGAAATTCATAGTTCTTCAATATATTTTGCATCATTATTGACTCGGGATAGTCAAATTGGTCATCCACATGATAATCTTGGTACATAAACTTCTTGCTTATGACCACATGTGTTTTGATTTTTCACTTGACTTTATGTTAAAGTCGAATAATATGGAGAATTTAATACATTATCACGTTTATAATTTTATTTCTCCAATCAAATTTATATAAGCACTTTAATGGCTTTCATGTAGTTTTTTGGGAATTACAAGTCTACACACTTTGTACTGCTCAAGATATTTAATACTGTCAAGTCAAACAGTTGGTACTGCTAAAGATTACAACTGCCAGTACTAGCCAAGTTAGTACTATCAGACTAACTTGATACTACTGAAGACTGCTGATGAAGATTGGTACTGCCAAAGAGATAAAGACGAGTGAAGAGATATGTATAGAAGATATTCAGTGTATATCTTATATAGTTAGAAAGATATGTATATTCTATACGTTTAGAAGATTTGTAGTTATCTTGTAAAGGACTCCTTAGCCTATAAAAGGAGGTCCTAGGTTATGATGATAGATGTATGTTTTTGATATAGCTTCAAGGTTGTAAATCATAGTAGAGTACTCATATTATTATTCTAATAATATTGAAGCGTTTTGGTTATATTGTTCTTAATACAGTTTACTGTTCTATAAGTTTACGGTTACATTAATATTCTTCTAAGTGTTGAAGAATATATTCCGCATACTCTTTAGCATTCTCAAAGTTTCTAACAAGCTCAGTAAGATCGTGTATTTGGGATCAACAAGTGGTATCAGAGCATTGGTTCTGAAACTTTGATCTAGAAGAAACAAGAAGAACTCTTTACTAACAGGAAGAGATGGATCTTGAAACAACTCAAACCACTACCACTGCTAAATTGCCCATTCTCAAGTAGGGTGATTATGAGATGTGGAAGCTCAGAATTGAGCAATACTTTCAAGTACAAGACTATGCTCTATGCGATATCAGAAAGAATGGCAACTCATTCAAACCTACAACCAAAGCATCAACAAGTGAAGGTGTCACAATTCAGACAGTATCAGGTCCTGTAACTGCTGAAGAGAAGGCACAGAAGAAGAATGATGTAAAGGCTAGAAGTATGTTGCTGATGGCTCTCCTCAATGAACAACTTTTGACTTTTAGTAAGTACAAGGATGCTAAGATCTTGTTTGAAGCTATAATAACAAGGTTTGGTGGTAATGAAGCAACTAAGAAGACTAAGAAGACTCTTCTGAAACAAATGTATGAGAACTTTAGTGCTCCAAGCACTGAGTCTCTTGATTCTATTTTTAACAGGCTTTAGAAGATTGTGAGCCAACTGGCTGTCTTGGGTGTAGAGATTTCACAAGAATATCTCAATTTAAAATTCTTGAGAAGTCTGCATGCTGAGTGGAATACTCATGTTATGGTCTAGAGAAATAAGCCTGATCTAGACACAATGAGTTTTGATGATCTCTACAATAATTTCAAGATTGTTGAACAAGAGGTGAAAAGGCCTGCAAGCTCAAGCTCAAGTGCTCAAAACATGGCATTTGTGTCATCTCCTAGCACTAGCAGTACTGAGGAGGTTAATACAGCTTATGGAGTTAGTACTACTAATCCTAAAGTTAGTATTGCTAGTTCACAAACTAGTACTGCTAGCTTAAGCGATGATACTGTCTATGCATTTTTGTCCAGTCAAGCAAATGGGTCTCAGCTTGTACATGAAGACCTAGAGCAAATCCAAGAAGATGATTTAGAAGAGATGGATTTGAAGTGGCAGTTAGCTTTGTTGAGCATGAGAGCAAAGAGGTTTTTCCGGAAGACTGGTAAGAAGATTACCATCGATGGAGGTGATTGATCCGTGTGTGAGTATATATATAAATATAGTATCGGATCCCCGTGATACTTGGGAATCAACTAGTCAACCTTTTAGGAAAAAGGTCAACGTGCAAAACCCGTGAATACGGTGTGAGATACCGGATAAGTGATTACCCGGGGCGTGTCCCAGCGAGGTGTGAATTGAGGATTTCGTTATCGGTTAGGAATTAAAATGCTTGATGATTGGATTTTGGATTTTTTGTGTTTTTTTACTTCTAATTAAGATATGAGAAACAAATTCTCAAAGAAAATTTTAGAACGAATCTAATTGTACTAAAAACGTGAATCGGGAAATCTAAAAACGAGCCTAAAAACTAAAATCTTTAAAAATTAAGCCTACAAGTTCAAATTTATTTTTCCTAAGTCCTAAATGATAAAAGAAAATTTTAGAAAAAAAGAATTAAATTTTTTTGACTTTTATATTTTTTATTATGAATTAAAAACAGTTTTAAACTAATTAAATTATAAAAAACACTAAATGAATTTAGAAAAATCTAAATTTTTACAGGAAACTACTTTATACTAAGCACGAACAAGGAAAAATAAAATGGTGCTAACAGCTTATTTAATTAAGCTGTTTTTAAGCTAATATGAAAAATAAGCAAAAGAAAATTAAAATGTGTTAAAAGGATTGTTTGTGAAAGCTATGACAGGAAAGACCCAAGGGCGCTAGTGGTGTGTGTGTGGTGTGTTGAGGCTTTGGTTAGGCTGAGGTCACAGGTTCGAATCCTGGCCTCAGCTTTTTGTTGAAATTTTTTTTTTTCTTTTATAAAACTCAATAAGCACAATTAAATAACAACTTTTAATACTACAATTAATTTTAAAACTAATCAATAAGCTCATAATAAGCAAGAAAAGTTGATTAGTGGCTTAAAAAGAAATGAACTAAGGTTATTGACTGATAAGCTGGTTAAGTAACCAAATAAGCTATATGGGGACTGAAATAAGCTAGGGACTTAAAATAAGCTAAAAATGGAATAAGGGAAACAAGATAAGCCACAAGATAAGCTGATAAGCTCAAGAAGCTTAAAAAGCTTAGAAAAGCCGATGCAAAGGCAAATCAGTGCCTACAAGGGTACTTTTTGGCTTATTTAAAAGCCATCAAACAATCATCACAGACCTCAAAAGCTCACAACAATAAAAGAACTCCTAGCAGAGATTACAAAGAACCAGAAATAAGCCCAACTTCAACTTATGGGTTGCTTAAAAAGAAGCTGAAAAAGAGTTACCTCAAGCAAGTATGCACTGATTTGCTCAGTGTGTACTTGTTGGGAGTAAGTGCCTTTTAAGCTTATTTCAAAACTCCAATAAGCTACCTCAGGACTTATTTTGAGATACAACTTAGAAAACTAAACTAACCACTGAGAACTCACACAATAAGCACTCAGAAATCACACAATAAGCAAATAAAACACTACTGAGGGGCTACTGATGCACTTATTGCACAGGGCAAAAACTCAAGTTTTCATGCCATTAAAAAGTTGTGATATGCTATTGTAAAAGAGTAATAAAAATGGGTAATAACTAGACTAGCAACCCATCAATATCTATGCCAAATTTCAGAACTGGATAAGATCAGGTGTGATTTGGGCAAAAAGTTGTATGCAGCCTGTTGATGTGTGCAGATTTGCACAAAAAGGCCAAATCACAACTGAAACCAATCCAACTCTTGGGTATTCACTTTAACCACTAAGTAGCACCTAAAAATGCCAAAAAATAAGGCAAATAAACTCTGGCTTATAGGGAGCTTATATAAGCAGTATTGAACCTAGAAATTCACTAGTCCACTCAAATCATACAAATGCTTCAAAATTGCTTAAAACCTACTGAAAGCTGCTTATCTAACTCCAAATAAGCTCAATTAAAACTCCCATGTTGGTCAATGAACAGTATCCACCCATTTTGACCCATTTTGACTCTTGACCCAAACATCCCATTTTGTGTCTGATTTTTGGATTTTTACTATAACAGACCAAACAAAGCTATGATTCTTGGTAAAAACTGATTTGCTAACTTATTTAAGTCCTAATGAACAACTTTCTACTGATATTAAGCACTCAAATAAGTTGAGTGCTTATTTGACTGTTTTTGACTTTTAAGCTTTTAAGGAACAAATTTGAGCTAAACAAACTACAACTAACAAATAGGCATCAATTAACATTAAATAAAACAAATAAGGACAGAAAATATCAATAAGCACACAATTAGCTAATTGTTAGGAATTCAGGAAATAAGATATTTCTTGTTGCTGCCGATAGTGTAAAGCTGGTTCCTGCCGATAGCTGTGGTTCCTGCTGAAGCTTATTGCTGCTGATAGTTATATCTTGTTTCTGCTGATAGTAGTTGTTACTGCGGGTATTGTTAGTTGTTATCCCGTATGTTTAGAATGTTTGTTAGATTTATTTTTAGAAGAGATCATGTTTATCTCTTCACACGTTTTCTTGTATGACGGGTTAGGGTTAGGGTTTCTTGTTAGTATAAAAGGATCACTCGTCTATGAGTTTGATATATCTTTTTACGACTTAACAATCTTCAATAATAATATCTTTTAGTTCATTATACGATCCATAGAGGATCATAGTCTTAGTTCTTTTCTTTTCTAGTTCGTACTCAGAGATTCTCTTGTAGTGTGCTTGTGATTACATAGGCATCCTACCGATCCACTAAGGCTCAAAGATCTAGCAGGTGTGTTAGGTTCAACAAGTGGTATCAGAGCCTCGTGAGGATCTCTAATAAAGAAGAATAAGTTTTCTACTCTTCCGACTAAACCCTTACACTATGTCTGGATCAGAAGATAAATTCGAAAGGTGGACCATGAAAGTCAGAACCCTGCTATCTTTTAACTCAAGGGGAAAATGGACAGAACTTGCTGATGTTGATGAAGATAGTCTCAACCAAACTCACAACATGGTTCATAATGCAAAGGATAAAGTGGAAGAATTTGCTCTTGTGGGTGCCTCACATCAGGTACAACATTGTCAATTTAGGTGTCATGAATTGTACTTGAACCTTAGGAAAGAGTTTGATGAAATGGAGCCTGAATATAATAAATTGTTTGTAGAAATTCAAGCTTATAAAAAGGCTCTTAAAACTATGGAAAAACAAAAGGCTTGGCATGAAGCTAATCAGCTAGCATATGAGCAAAAGATAAGGGTTTTGGAAAGAGACTTAGAGAACACCAATAACTGTCTAAAACATTCTGAGAGAGAATTTGCTAAGATCAAATTAGAAAATCAGGATTTACAGGCTAAACTGGATAGTGAAGTGGCTAGGTTAAATTCATTGCAACAATCAGAAAAATATCTTGTTAACTATAATAATGGTAATCAGTCTGGTTGGCGTAAGAAAGGGTTGGGATATGATGTTGGGGAATATAACCCTAGAATATTTGACCCTACCCCTAAGGAAGTTGATTATCAAATTCCTGTTAAGTTTGTTAAGGAAGGAGGGATGAATGCAGTTCCTCCACCTATAAGAGGTGTTTTCAAGCCTGTCCCTATCCACTCAGCCCTTGACCTTGACTCAGATGAATCACACATGACATATGGGAAAAAGTCAAATGACTTATCTGATTCTGAGTGTGAGTCTGATGACTTTGTCTCTTGTTCCAAAAGTAACAAGTCCTATGAATCTAAGTCCACAGACTATACCTCATGTGATTCAAATGACAAGTCAACCTCGCCCAAGTCTCATGACTTCACTTCTGTTATCAGCAGTCCTTTCCATCTCTTCACTAAGCAGAGCCACAGTTTTCTTCATCTCTTCCCTTAGCTTATCTGTGATGGGAAAATTGGGAGGATAAGTTTCCCATTCACCTTGATAATAAGTCAAGGACTTTAGCTCTGATGATCCTTCATCATCAGAGCTGGAGTACTCAAAAGACGAAGGAGTAGATGGAAGAGGATCAGATGAAACCTCCTCAACCTTTGCCTTGCCTGTGTATTGAGAAGATGATGCAGTCGGGGGAAAGTAATTTTCCCACCCTGATTCGGTGGAGGAGGAGGAGTCTGATGAGATTTCGATGATGGGAATTTTGGATGAACTCATGATTTTCTTTGATTTGAAGATTATGGGTTAGGATTGTGATAATGAAGTTATTTGATTTGGGGAAAAAGAGCTTTTATAATGAGAAGGTGATTAGTGCGAATTTATTGTTGGTTGGTGTTGAGATTTAATTCAGGCGGTTTATTCCTAATGACTGGATTTGGAAGGTTGACTTTGGTCAAACCACTTTATTGCTGCCGATTGACCAAGTGTTCCTGCCATTTGACTAATGGTTCCTGCTGACTATGTTAAATTTAGGGAAGTTAGTTAAGTCAATTGGTCAAAGATACGTGCGCAGAATTGCAGCAATTTAAATCGCTATATGTGGCAACCATATAACAATATCATAACTGACCTAAAATTACACTTCTCACATCTCAGATTCTCAAAATCCTTTCAAACCCTAACTCATTGTTTTTGTCATTTCGAACCCTAGTTCATTCATCTAATACAATGACAACACTTCGCTACAAAGATGATCACAAAAAGGTTGCATACTTAGAGTCTTCTTCTAAAAGTGATGGTTATGATGAGGTGTTAGCTTTTCTTCGTGGGTCATCTATTCACTATGCACTCACTCATTGTCCTGTAACGGTGTATGATTCACTCATTAAGCAGTTTTGGGCAACTGCTAGAGTTAGACACATTGTGGGAAGGGAGGACGACATCGTAGCCACCATTGATGAGCACGAAGTCATCGTTACTGAGGGGTTGATTCGGGTACAACTCTGATTTCCTGAGGAGCATGGGGCGCATGATCTTTCCAGGCAAGAAATCAATGATGGTATGGCTGCCATAGGTTACCCTGTCACTGGTAGTTGTACATTTTATAAAAATAAGTTGTCTCCTCAATGGAGATTTCTTGTTCATACTTTACTTCAGTGTATGAGTGTAAAGACCAGTGGTTGGGACCAATGTCCTAGTCCCATTGCATCTGGTCTTGTTTGTCTGTCTCAGGGTAGGATATATAATTGGGCCAAATATATTTTTGATGGGTTGATTGAAAATATCACTGGTGATAAAAACAGATTTTTAATGTATCCTAGATTTCTTCAAATTATCTTAGGTGTTCAGACCAATGACCCAACCCCTAAGATAATGAATAGGATGACCGCTAAAATGTTTGCAATGATGAAGATGAATTTTGCAGGCCAACATTTGTCATTATTACCTGCCATGTTACACAATGCCAATCCTGCTGACAACCCAGATCCCGCTGACAATGACATTGTCCCACCATTACCCAATGCAGCTGATGCTATTGCATCCAATGCTGCTGGTGAAGGGACTTCAGTTGCTGCTGATGCATCTGCATCGGTTGCTGCTGATGACCCATTACCACCATCACCTAGACCAGCCACACCTGAGACTATTGTCCCTGGTGAGCCCATTGTCCAGACCACCACTGTTGTTCCACCTGTTGCCCAATCAACACCTACTATGGATATGCCTTCTTCTTCAAGGCTTTCATCTCCTAGTCCTACTAGGCAGCCTTTTAATGATGACACCCATACTGGTGGAGAATTTCATGTATCTCCACCTAGATCCAGTGAGGCTCCTAACACCTCAGGCATTCCTGCTGGTGGAGCTGAGGATCCTGCTGGTCTCACTTCTATTCTAAGCTTGATTGACAGGTATTCTAAGGCAGTTGCAGCATTGGAGAAAGAGTTGCAGGACACCAAAAGAGAACTGGGTCAGAAAGTGGATTCTTTAGAAAGAGAGCTCAAAGACACTAAAGAAACACTTGGTGGAGTCATTCTTGAGCTCACACAAAGGATTACTCATCTGGAAGCTCAGGAGAAACCAAAGAAGAGAAAGATTGTTCTTTCTGATACAGATAATAAAGAGGATGAGCATCAGGGTTCGTTCAACTTGGATGGATTACATGTCCTGGCCAGTGCCTCCTTGGCCAGTGCAAGCAAAGAAGAAGATAGAAGTCAATCTTCTAAGTTCCCTCCCATAGAGAAACATTATACAAGAAGATCTTCCACTAAGCTGCAGATGGCCTCCAGCATACCAGCCTTTAATATGTACAAGCTTGCAGAGGAAAGTACTTCTGTTACTGCTGATGGAGATGCTACAAACATTCCAAAGGACATTTCTGCGGATGTAGATACTTCTCAGAGCATTCCTGCTGCTGCAGAAGTTCTTGCTGTTAATAAAAGTGTTGCCGCTGGACCTAAGTTTCAGGGTAATTCTGCTGGTAGATCTATCATTGCTTCTGGTTCAGAATCGGCTGAGCCAGCTACTGTAGTGGATGAATTTGGAGGTCTAGTGTCTGATGTGGAAAAGGCTGCAGAGGAAAGGTTGTGGAAGAATGTTCAAGATGAAAGAATGGGGTCAGAGATGGAAAAGAAGGTTCATGCAAACTTTTCTGCAAAATTTGCAGAAGCAGATACATCATTTGCTTCCACTCTACCTGAAGCAAGGCAAAAGGAGTTGGATGCTGCTTCTCTATACTTTACTGAGGCTGATTGGATACATATTGGTGCTCAAGTGGCAGCTAACCCAAATGTTGCTAAAGATATCTTGGGAATTAATGTATCAGATGCAGACTTTCCTGCAAGAATGGTGGAAAGGATGAGGCAAAAACAGAGGGATATAGCAGAACAAAAAGCCAAGGAGAAGAGGAATACACCTCTTACTCAGACACAACAAAAGGAACACATGTGAATTCTTGTGAAGAACATGAGTGGTTCTATTTATAATCATGGATGGACTATGGCTGAGGTTAGTCAGTTGTCAGATGAGAGGCTTATGGTAGAATATAACCAGGCTATGAATCATATCATTAGACATAACAAACCTTCTGTGGAGGAACCGTCTGCCAAGAGAGTTAAAGTCTCTGAACCAGCTGATACTGTAAAGGATTATGCTACTTCTGAACCTCAGGTTTCCTCATCTCAGGCAGCAGCAGCTTCCATGTCTTCTGCTGATGATGCAGTTGCCATGCCTAAGACTGATCCTCCTGATGGTATTCCTGCTGCTCATAAAGAGTCTACCATTCCTAGTGATAAAACTGATTCCATTCTTGTTGAGAAGTTGATTCTGTTCCTACTGAACCATCTTCCTCAGTTTCTATTCAGCAGTATGGTCTAAGAACCAGGCATAAGAGTTACTCTGATCACCCTCCTACTAGGCCTATTTCTGAAGTGGATGATCAAGAATTGGTTAGGGTTGACTCAGACAGTGATTCAGAAGGTGATTCCATTCACTCTTGGGGTCATATTGCTCACTGGGAGATTAGGTCTACTCCTGAAGGTGAATTCAATGTTTGGTTTTCCCTTGATGGGACAGTCAAATTCTTTACCTTTCTAAGGGAGCTCTTGAATAAGGTAGAGAGGAAAGATTTGGAAAATCTTTATAAGATAGTGGATAATTACTATCAAACTCATACTCCTACTGGGGTTGGCCTGATGCTTTGGGGAGATTTACAAGTTTTAATGAATTCATTGGAAGGAGAAAGGGCTCAATTGGTGTGGGGTAATCAATCATCATGGAGAGTATATACTTGGAGGTTATATCCTTCTTCCAATGTTCATGTGGTGGAGCTCATTTCTGGCAAGATCCTGTCTATGTTTGTGGATGTCTCTTATCCTTTATCTGAGGGACTTATGAAGAGAATGCTCACATAGAAGGTCAGAGTTCCCAAACATACTATTGGAAATGATTTGACCACAGCTGAACAGTTGGTCAAATTCATCAGAGATCAACTTGCAGCTGCTAAAGGTTCTTCTACTTGATCATGGTTCAGGAGGCTTGTTGTTGTTGTATATCTTTCTTTCTTGGTTTTTCTTATTTTCTTTCTTTTTCTTTTGGTTTGTTTCTTATTTTCTTTTATTCCAAAAAAATAATAAATAAATAAATAAATAAATAAATCTTCTTGTATATTTTGTGTACTAATAAGTTGGTTTTGAGCAACACCTTGCAGGTACAGTGTTGGTGTTTACACCTACACACCAAATGGTATTCAACTCACCATGTCTCACAGACAAGAAAGAGTTGACTCACCATGAGGGTACGGCTCTGGTGTGATAATCAAATCCGTTGATAGCTGTAATAGCTTGCTCAAAGCTATAGGGTACTTCAACTCACCCATGGTTCATTCCTGAGAGTTGAAATGGTTCTCAATTCACCATGGATGTAACTCTGTATGGGATCCAAAGAATTGGCTAGTCCACAAAAGTATGGTTTGTGGTAAAGACAATTGGTATCCATATTTGGTATTCAATTCACCAAGGTTTAGTTGAAACCCAAGAAATGGCTAGTCCTGAGCAAACGGCTGCAGGTAAAGACAAGTCAAATCCGTTTATAGTTGTTGGTTTACTAAAAATCAGATGGTTTTCAATGTACCATGGTTTTGCACACCAACACATTGGCTACTCCAGTAGTAATGGCTATTGGTAAAGAGACATCAAATCCATTAATTTTCAATGATTCACCTCTCACAGGAGTTAACACACCTAGATGTGATGAGAATAGTATGAAACTTAACTGATTTGAGGTACACTTTGTCATGGTTGCTGTCAAGAAGGTGCCGAGTTGCTGCTGATATGATTTTCTGTTGCTGCTGTTTGTTTAAGTTGCTGCTGGAAGTCATTTCACTTCAAGATCTATCAGGATGTTGCTGCTGATCACTTTCTGATGCTGCTGCTGGACTAATCCTCTGCCTATGGACTTCAAAGATCTATCAGGGAATCTTGCAAGTTAACCTAGTCAACTTCAAGATTAGGGGAGGATTGTTAGGAATTCAGGAAATAAGATATTTCTTGTTGCTGCCGATAGTGTAAAGCTGGTTCCTGCCGATAGCTGTGGTTCCTGCTGAAGCTCATTGCTGCTGATAGTTGTATCTTATTTCTGCTGATAGTAGTTGTTACTGCGGGTATTGTTAGTTGTTATCCCGTATGTTTAGAATGTTTGTTAGATTTATTTTTAGAAGAGATCATGTTTATCTCTTCACACGTTTTCTTGTATGACGGGTTAGGGTTAGGGTTTCTTGTTAGTATAAAAGGAACACCCGTCTATGAGTTTGATATATCTTTTTACGACTTAACAATCTTCAATAATAATATCTTTTAGTTCATTATACGATCCATAGAGGATCATAGTCTTAGTTCTTTTCTTTTCTAGTTCGTACTCAGAGATTCTCTTGTAGTATGCTTGTGATTTCATAGGCATCCTATCGATCCACTAAGGCTCAAAGATCTAGCAGGTGTGTTAGGTTCAACACTAATGTACAGTAAAATTAAAGAAAATAAAGATTTACTCACTTGGGGCCTTAGCTTAACAAAGGCTCCAAATTAATGGCAGCTACAAGCTCTAGCTTGTTTTACAACAAGCTAGTAAAGTCAATCTGGCCCCATCCATTGCAGGCCACTTCCAATAGGCTTTCCATGGTCTATGCAAAGGTTGACTTTCATTGACTTTTTGGGGTTTATTGGACTTTAACTGGTTTAACACTAATAAAAGCTTATAAAAAGCTTAAGAGTGCTTTTATAAGCTTTTGGAAACAGAAAAGAGACTTTTACAATCACCTCTTAGCTTAAATTGAATTAACAGGAAGCTTTTTAAAATGAAAATTTCATTAACTTCAAAAGATGATACAATACTAAGTATTTTAACAACTAATGAACTTAAATAAACTTAACTAATTACTGAAACTTAAATTTCCATGAATTAAAATATTACACTAAAAAATACGAATTAAACTAAATTCTACATGCCAACATTGGCTACAATGGACCCTATTTATACTATTTCTGGGGTGGGATATCTTCATTGACTTCATCTGACCATTTTCTGACCCTTGGATTAGCTTGAATGCATCTGAGCCGTTCAATCTGATTTTGGCGCCAAAAATGGATAAGAGGGTACCCACTTCTGTACTAGTTATCTTGAGGGGGGGAAGAAGCATTAAATGCTTTTTGGACTGGGTAGGTGGAGTGTAGTAGGAGGGTGAGGGGGAGGGTTGGTTTTGTCAGGGATAAGCATGGTGGGTAATGGTGGTTTTCTGGAAATGGTGGGTTGGGGTGGTTTTGTTTTGGCGGGTTTGTGGGGTTTGACCGAAGTCAAACATGGTTTAGCTAAGGGAAGAAACGGGTTAAGGGTTGGATGGGCTTTTGTGGAGTTGGGCTTGGGATAAGGGTTAGAAATGGGTTGGGTTTAATTTTAGGGGATAAGGGTTTGGTTAGTTTATTTAGTGTAGGATAGAAATGGTTTTAGGGATAAGTTTTAGGGATTAATGTTGCCAAGTTTTAAAACTGAAGGACCTCTTATGCCAACTTCTGAAAATTATTCCAACGGCCAATTTTATCATTTTGATTATCTTGAGGGTTGACATTTGACACTTGAACAAATTTCTTGGTCCAAACTTATAAATTCTTTTCCCGGCTTTGGTTCTTCACGGCTTTTTGCTCTTGTGCTCGGTTTTTGCCTGTTTTGCCTCGTTTTCAATGCTTTTGTACCTAAAACACATAAAAACACAAACCAAGGATATCTGCAGTATAATTTGGTGTATTTGGTTGTTTTCAGTATTTTTATGGTCTAAAATGGGCATAAAATGATGAGTATTTACACACTCATCAATCCCCCACACTAAGCTATTGCTAGTCCCTAGCAATCCGATCATGTAAAGTAATGAAAGGATCAAAAGAATACCAAGTATACCCGTTTTGACTTTTTATTTGATGCGAGAAATTTAAACTAGAACATAAATAAATAACATGCTTGATTTTCAAAAATGGTATCATGGAACGGGATTCACACAAAATGGGTGTCTCCAGGGAATTGAAATCGTCATCCTCTTTTTAATACTCCCAACAAAGCTTAAACTCAATGTGCAAACGTTTTTGTAAAATGCCAACGCTACTTATACTAATAATCTATGTAAGCCGAGACTTAACTTTTCACTCCCATATTTATTTAAGTTAGGTGGATGTGCTTGATTTTCAAAATTTTGATCACAAAAATCGACGTTTTTATAAAACTTTGACTAATACTACCTGAAAGATAGATTTAAAATTCATAACAAGCAAGCTTCAAAATTAATTGCATTTTGCAATATCATTCCATTTTATTTTCTTTTTATTTTTTCATTTTTTTTATTTATTTTTTTTTACTTAACTTTGTGCAATATAAACTAACGGAGTTTCACGGGAACCAAGACCTTAAACCTTCCTGGAATAAAGGATCCAAGGGCCGTTACAACGGAGAGTTCCAAGACCTTAACGCCTTTCAGAATTAAGGGTCCAAGGGCCGGTGTAAGAGGGTAGCCAAGGCTTAAACGCCTTCCGGAAATAAGGATCCAAGGGCCGATCTTGAACCTTAGCTTTTTAGCACATTTATTTATTACTTAACTTTTTTCAACTTTCAAGCAACGTCTCACTTTCATTTTATATTATTCTGACATATGCTTGTTCCGAAGTTTAAATAAATCTTTGAACTAGTATTTTTCAAAATCGTATGAAAAAATGATTTTGTGTGTTCAAATGTTTGAAAATAAGCACTTATTAAATCAGATTAGTTATCTTCTGGGAGGAAAAGCCATAGATTACTTGTATAAGCTCTAAAGAAAACCAACTATTCTACGCTTAGCATTTTCATTTGCACATATCATAAAAACTTAGTCTAATCGTTAAGGAAGCAGCCAGATCAACACTCTGGCAGAGTCGGGATTCCCCTTGTTCTAACCTAATCAAGACTAACACACTTTTATTGATGAAATTATTATTTTATTTTTTTTTATTATTTTTTTTTTATGACAAAAATTTTAAAATTTTGGTCAAAAACGAGGGTACTAGGGAACTAGAAGGTACAAATGTGACAAAATTCGAGAGAATTCCCCCCCCCCCCCCCCCCCACACTTAGAATTGAATATTGCCCTCAATATTCAAAGTACCAGCTATTATGCCGACACTTAGAACGTAAAAAGGTACTACTAATAGCCAAAGTGTGGAACAGAAATCTCTCTTTTCCACAAACAGGATTAATAAGATATCCCTAGATAATCGTTAGCAAAAGGATAGGATATTGGGCGGCTGGATTGAAAACAGGCGCGTCAATCAATACTATCCAAGGGAAACCTGAAAATCAGAGCAAACAACACAAAAGCCAAGCACAGTGGGACTCCCCCACACTTAGTTGTTAGAAAATAGAAAGAAATCAGAAACATGGGTTGTCACCCATGCAATGCTAATGTTTTTGTTAACCGAGTCACTAGCTTGACTCGACCCCGAATTCATTGGTCCATGGGGAAAGTTTGGAGATCCGGGACAACCATGGATGGTATGTCCCCTCCAAAATAATGCTTCAACCTATGACCGTTCACCTTGAAGTTTGGTCCGTCATTTTGAGATAACTCGACGGTACCATAAGGAAAAACTTTGGCAACGGTGAATGGTCCAGTCCAACGGGTTTTGAGCTTACCCGAGAATATCTTTAATCTAGAATTGAACTTTGCGGTGATCACCCGCGGACTTTAGGTCGAAGTTTGCATGCTTCAAGGCCCAATAAGCTTTGTGCTCGAGCTCGATCGGTAGATGGCACGCCTTTCCGTACACAAGCTTGTAAGGAGTACACCCGATGGGTGTTTTATAAGCTGTACGGAAGGCCCAAAGTGCATCATCTAGTTTATCCGACCAAGACGCACGGTTTTCACCTACGGTCCTTTCCAAAATTCTTTTTAAACCACGGTTTGAAACTTCCACTTGTCCACTTGTTTGTGGGTGATACGCGGTAGAAAGACGGTGAGTAATACCGTACTTAAGCATGACCTTTGCAAATTGGTCATTGCAAAAGTGCGTACCGCAATCACTAATGATAGCACGAGGAGTTCCAAACCGAGCAAAGAGAGATTTCAAAAATTTACACACTACTCGGGCGTCGTTGGTGGGGAGTGCTTTCGCTTCAACCCATTTAGACAAATAATCGACGGCCACGAGTATATACTTGTTCCCTCGTGAAGACGGGAATGGCCCCATAAAGTCAATGCCCCAAACGTCAAAGATTTCACAAACTTGAACGACGTTTTGTGGCATTTCATCTTTTTGAGAGATCTTCCCGTGACGTTGACAAGAGTCACAAGATTTGACTAAGTCATAGGCGTCACGGTAGATTGTGGGCCAAAAGAACCCGGAATCAAACACCTTCTTGGTGGTGTAGTTGGCTACATGATGTCCCCCGTGGGTCCATTGTGGCAAGCCTTAAGAATTTCAACGGCTTCTTGGCCATGAACACACCGCCGGATGACTTGATCCGCACATACTTTAAACAAGTAGGGGTCGTCCCAAAAGTAATGCTTCACATCTTTGAAGAATTTGTTCTTTTGTTGGGACGACATCCCTTTAACCACAAAGTTTCCCGCATGGTAGTTTTCAAAATCGGCAAACCATGGGGTACTAGAATCACCACGAAAAGATACCACGTTAAGTGTCTCGAGAGGAAATGTTTCATTTATTTCCTTTTTCTCGAGCACACTTTGATGAGGGTTTTCTAATCGGGACAGATGATCAGCAGCAAGGTTCTCGGCTCCTTTTTTATCACGAATGATGATATCAAATTCTTGTAGGAGGAGAATCCAACGGAGCAATCTCGGCTTTGCATCTTGTTTTGCAAAGAGATATTTGAGAGCCGAGTGGTCCGTATACACTATGCTTTTAGACAAGATTAAGTATGGTCGAAACTTTTCGAAAGCATACACCACGGCTAATAATTCTTTTTCCGTCGTGGTGTAATGTGCTTGAGCTTCGGTCATAGTTTTGCTAGCATAGTGTATAGGCTGAAAATGCTTTGCTTTTCGTTGCCCCAAGACCGCACCTATGGCAAAATCACTTGCATCACACATAAGTTCAAAAGGTAGGTCCCAATCGGGGGCAACTAAGATCGGTGCTTCTGTAAGCTTTTTCTTTAGAGTTTGAAAAGCTTCAATGCACTCTTGTGAGAAAATGAACGGAGTTTCCTTTTCAAGGAGACGAGTCATCGGCCGGGCGATTTGGGAGAAATCTTGAATGAATCTACGATAGAAACCGGCGTGACCAAGGAAACTCCGAATACCCTTGACGGTAGTGGGATGAGGTAGTTTAGTGATAACATCAACTTTGGCCTTATCGACCTCAATCCCACTCTTAGAAATCTTATGGCCGAGGACAATGCCTTATTTGACCATGAAATGACTTTTCTCCCAATTTAGACAAAGATTAGTGTCTTCACAATGTTGAAGCATTTTGTTCAAATGGGAGAGACATGTGGAGAAAGAATCCCCAAAGACCGAGAAATCATCCATAAAGACTTCCATAGTTTTCTCGATCATGTCGTGAAAAATGGCCAACATACACCTTTGGAACGTGCCCGGAGCATTACATAAGCCAAAAGGCATGCGTCGATAGGCAAACGTTCCATAAGGGCACGTGAAAGTGGTCTTTTCTTGATCTTGCGGGTCAATGGGAATTTGGAAGTAACCCGAGAAACCGTCGAGGAAACAATAGTACTCGTTTCCCGCTAGTATTTCGAGCATTTGGTCCATGAATGGAAGAGGGAAGTGGTCTTTACGGGTGACATCATTTAACTTTCGGTAGTCAATGCATACACGCCATCCCGTCACCAATCGAGTAGGAATCAACTCGTTCTCATCATTTGTAACAACGGTTAATGCCACCCTTTTTGGGCACGCAATGAACGGGGCTCACCCAAGGACTATCCGAGATAGGGTAAATCAAGCCGGCATCAAGGAGTTTAAGAACTTCCTTTTTGATAACCTCATGAATTTTAGGATTAACCCTTCTTTGATGTTGAACCGCTGGTTTAAAGTCATCTTCCATTAAAATCTTGTGTGTACAAAATTTCGGGTTAACACCCTTAATGTCGGAAAGTTTCCACGCGATGGCTCGCTTGTGTGACTTTAAAACCTTTATGAGAGCGGTTTTCTCCTCATCATTTAAATCTTTAGCAATTATGACGGGTAATTTATCGGTACCCTCCAAAAATGCATATTCGAGATGAGGCGGTAAGTCCTTAAGTTCGATCTCCGGAGGATCATCAGAATTTTCAACAGATTTGATTTCCTCATTATGAAGTTCTATCGGAGGGAGGGATGATGGATCTTCATTAAGTAACTTCTCAATTAGAAGAATGTCTCCCTCCATGTCAAATACACCATCATCAATTTCAAATGGAAATGAATCACAAGACAACCAAGCTTCAATCTCTTCCAAGATGAAGTCACCTCCCTCAAACGGAGTGAGAGAGGGGGAAGAGAGGGCATTGGTAGGATCAGATGAAGTGGGATTGCCACTTAGCACTTCTTGAAAGTATTCCTCGCATGTAGAATCAAGGATATCAATTTGTTTAATTGACTCGCTTTTATGCTTGAGAAGATCTTTTGAAGTGCTTTCAATATTAATGACCAGTTTTTTATCTCCGACCCTAAGAGTCATCTCACCTTCGTAGACATCAATTAATGCACGAGCCATTTTCAAGAATGGTCTTCCCAAAATAAGGGGGACACGGGGATCGGCATCAAAATCGACTACTACGAAGTCAGTAGGAAAATGGAACTTGCCAACCTTCACGAAGACATCTTCGGCAATACCTTTCGGAACAGTAACCGATCGGTTTGCAAGCTCGAGAGTCATTCATGTAGAAGTAAGCTCCGGAAGAGAAAGATTTTCCCAAACTGAAAGAGGCATTAGATTGATGCTTGCGCCAAGATCGGCCAAGGCTAAGCATTCATCTAGCTTTTGAAAGTCACAAGGAATGAGAAATTTGCCGGGGTCTCCTATTTTTTCGGGTAACTTCTTAAGAATCACCGCCGAACAATTCTCATTCAATGGAGTCTTTGCCAATTCCAACAATTTTTCCTTATTGCTAAGGAGACTCTTGAATGTAGAGGCAAACTTTGGCATGTAGAGAAGAGCATCCGCAAAACTAATATCGAAGTGTATCTTTTGAAAGATTTCAAGAAACTTCATCATTTGACTATTAGTTTTGTCACGGAGCTTTTGTTCATTAAGCCTCGAAGGATAAGGAATCGAGGGCTTAGAATTTGTCTTCGGAACATCGGGTTCCGAAATTGGAGATTGGACGACCGGAGGTTGGACGTGTGCGGTACTTTGTGGGCTAGTAATTTGCACTTTGTCCTTTGTCACCTCGGTCTCTCGATTCACTTCCCCCGGTGGAGGGGGCATAGGATTCGAGGGTCCATCAATCGTCTTACCACTACGAGTGGTAATAGCTTTCAACTCACCCTTCGGGTTTGGAATGGTGTTTCCCGGGAGACCTCCCGAAGTTGAAGCTTGATTCAATTGACACATGAGACTAGAAAACATGTTCTCAATTTTACTTTGAGATTGATCAATCTTTTGATTTGTATTCTTAAGTTCATTTTTAAGCTCATGACCTTGCTTCGAAATTGAAGTTTGAAAATCATTTTTCAAGGTGGTGATTTGATTTTGCATTGACCTCATATTTGCTTCATTTGACTTGATGTAATTAGCAAGTTCGTTTGAGGGAGCAATTGGGGCTTGGTAATTTGAAGCTTGAAAGCCTTGATTGAAATTACCACCTTGATTTGGGTATTGATTGATCGGGGCTTGAAATTGATTTTGAACATTTTGCCCTCTTGGTTGGTTTTGATTGAATCTATTTGGATTTTCGGGTTGAGAAAATCTGGGTGGTCCATTTTGATTGCTAGAACGATAATTCGGGTCAACTTGAGGATGGTATTGATTACCTCCTTGATTGAAAGACCCGGCTACCGCATTAACTTCACATCAACTACCATTGGTGGCAGTACAATTGTAGTATGCATGAGGACCACCACAAGTGACACAAGTTTCTTCCACCGCTTTGACTTGAGTGGGTGAAGAAGTTTGTGGGGAAGATTGTTTCTTTTGCTTGGAAAGAACCAAAGCTTGAATAGCCTCCGTGAGCTTGTCAATCTTAGCATCGGTGCTAGAAGAACTCACAGGAGATGAAGTAGAAGGTGAAGCATTAACTTGGGAAACAACCGGTTTGCTTCGTGTAGTGCGGACCTTGGACTTATTCTCAATGATGGCTAAAGCATCTTTAGTAGTCCGATACAAGAGATTACCACCGGTGGCGGCATTTAGAGAGTCTTGATCGGAGTGGTTCAAACCATTATAGAAGGTATCGAGTTGATGTAACTCGGAGAAACCATGGTGAGGACATTTGCGAAGTAATTCTTTAAAACGATCCCAAGCTTCACTAAAGGATTCATCAAATTTTTGAGTGAATTTGGTGATTTCATTTTTAAGGCTTGTGGTTTTAGACGGAGGAAAGAATTCATTCACAAATTTTGACACTAAATCTTCCCATGTTTCAATAGAACGAGGGGGTTGTTTTTCGAGCCAAATCCGGGCTGCCCCCTCGAGAGAAAAAGGAAAAAGAAGAAGTTTGATAGCTTCTTGAGGAACATTTCGGTATTTGATGGTAGAGGTGATCTTGTTAAACCATCGAATGTGGGAATGAGGATCGTCCCTCTCAAATCCGAAATATTGACTTGAAGTTACTAAGGATAGCAACCTCGTTTTAAGTTCAAAGCTATCGGCAACGATTGCTGGAACAACAATAGCATCTCCGTAACCCTCGGTGGGTGCTTGGAGAAGCTCCGACATGGTGCGTTCCTCCGCCATTGTGACAATGGGAGGATCAGGATTAGGAATAGTACGAATCTCGGGTTCGACTATTGAGGCGGAATGCCTACGATTACGTCTTCTCGGGGTATGCACGAGTTCACGTAAAGGACTTGTTGACGGAGAAGAACGAGTGCGCATGCACTAAAAACAATTCAATTAAAACAAGACCGAGGCAAAACACAAGTGAACTTAAACCTTAAATCAAACAAGCGTACGGTAGCTCTTTGAAAGAAAAACGCACAGGGTGGCGGAGGAGCAAAGGTGGGCAATAAATGCTCCTTAAAAACCCGCTCCTTTCGGTTCGTCAATTTAATGACAAACCTCCTGAAACCTCCGTTAGAGTTTGTTAATCAATCAAAGGTGAGCCGAATTCGCAAGCGACACAAAGGCAAGTTTTATATCTTTTGTTTGGGAACTTAATATGATAATACTCCAAGTTGAGGAATATTATATTGAGATTGCTTTTATCTTTTATTTAACACAATAAAACGACGAATGTTTTTGGGTTCTTGTTTTTATATGATAATATATATACAAAAGAAAAAGAAAAATATTTTTGTATTTAATGGGGTTTATGGAAAACGGGAACTTCACAAGGAAGGATCTCAAGTCACTAATCGTTAAAACCTTTAACAATATTGTCGCAACACAACCTCCCCGGCAGCGGCGCCAAAATTTGATCCGTATGTGAGTATATATATAAATATAATATCGGATCCCCGTGATACTTGGGAATCAACTAGTCAACCTCTTAGGAAAAAGGTCAACGTGCAAAACCCGTGAATACGGTGTGAGATACCGGATAAGTGATTACCCGGGTCGTGTCCCAGCGAGGTGTGAATTGAGGATTTCGTTATCGGTTAGGAATTAAAATGCTTGATGATTGGATTTTGGATTTTTTGTGTTTTTTACTTCTAATTAAGATATGAGAAACAAATTCTCAAAGAAAATTTTAGAACGAATCAAATTATACTAAAAACGTGAATCGGGAAATCTAAAAACGAGCCTAAAAACTAAAATCTTTAAAAATTAACCCTACAAGTTCAAATTTATTTTTCCTAAGTTCTAAATGATAAAAGAAAATTTTAGAAAAAAAGAATTAATTTTTTTTTTTACTTTTAAATTTTTTTATTATGAATTAAAAACAGTTTTAAACTAATTAAATTATAAAAATACTAAACGAATTGAGAAAAATCTAAAATTTTACAGGAAACTACTTTATACTAAGTAGGAACAAGGAAAAATAAAATGGTGCTAACAGCTTATTTAATTAAGCTGTTTTTAAGCTAATATGAAAAATAAGCAAAAGAAAATTAAAATGTGTTAAAAGGATTGTTTGTGAAAGCTATGACAGGAAAGACCCAAGGGCGCTAGTGGTGTGTGTGTGGTGTGTTGAGTCTTTGGTTAGGCTGAGGTCACAGGTTCGAATCCTGGCCTCAGCTTTTTGTTGAAATTACTTTTTTTTCTTTTTTTTATAAAACTCAATAAGCACAATTAAATAACAACTTTTAATACTACAATTAATTTTAAAACTAATCAATAAGCTCAGAATAAGCAAGAAAAGCTGATCAGTGGCTTAAAAAGGAAATGAACTAAGGTTATTGACTGATAAGTTGGTTAAGCAACCAAATAAACTATATGGGGACTGAAATAAGCTGGGGACTTAAAATAAGCTAAAAATGGAATAAGGGAAACAAGATAAGCCACAAGATGAGCTGATAAGCTCAAGAAGCTTAAAAAGCTTAGAAAAGCCTATGCAAAGGCAAATCAGTGCCTACAAGGGTACTTTTTGGCTTATTTAAAAGCCCTCAAACAATCATCACAGACCTCAAAAGCTCACAACAATAAAAGAACTCCTAGCAGAGATTACAAAGAACCAGAAATAAGCCCAACTTCAACTTATGGGTTGCTTAAAAAGAAGCTGAAAAAGAGTTACCTCAAGCAAGTATGCACTGATTTGCTCAGTGTGTACTTGTTGGGAGTAAGTGCCTTTTAAGCTTATTTCAAAACTCCAATAAGCTACCTCAGGACTTATTTTGAGATACAACTCAGAAAACTAAACTAACCACTGAGAACTCACACAATAAGCACTCAGAAATCACACAATAAGCAAATAAAACACTACTGAGGGGCTACTGATGTACTTATTGCACAGGGAAAAAACTCAACTTTTCAGGCCATTAGAAAGCTGTGATAAGCTGTTCTAAAAGAGTAATAAAAATGGGTAATAACTAGACTAGCAACCCATCAATATCTATGCCAAATTTCAGAACTGGATAGCTTATTTTTAGCTTTTTAAAGATCAAAGATCAGGTGTGATTTGGGCAAAAAGCTATATGCAGCCTGTTGATGTGTGCAGATTTGCACAAAAAGGCCAAATCACAACTGAAACTAATCCAACTCTTGGGTATTCACTTGAACCACTAAGTAGCACCTAAAAATGCCAAAAAATAAGGAATATAAACTCTGGCTTATGGGGAGCTTATATAAGCAGTATTGAACCTAGAAATTTACTAGTCCACTCAAATCATACAAATGCTTCAAAATAGCTTAAAACCTATTGAAAGCTGCTTATCTAACTCCAAATAAGCTCAATTAAAACTCCCATGTTGGTCAATGAACAGTATCCACCCATTTTGACTCTTGACCCAAACATCCCATTTTGTGTCTGATTTTTGGACTTTGACTATAACAGACCAAACAAAGCTATGATTCTTGGTAAAAAGTGATTTGCTAACTTATTTAAGCCCTAAATAAAAAATTTCTACTGATATTAAGCACTCAAATAAGTTGAGTGCTTATTTGACTGTTTTTTACTTTTAAGCTTTTAAGGAACAAATTTGAGCTAAACAAACTACAACTAACAAATAGGCATCAATTAACATTAAATAAAACAAATAAGGACAAAAAAGATCAATAAGCACACAAAAAGCTAATGTACAGTAAAATTAAAGAAAATAAAGATTTACTCACTTGGGGCCTTAGCTTAACAAAGGCTCCAAATTAATGGCAACTACAAGCTCTAGCTTGTTTTACAACAAGCGAGTAAAGTCAATCTGGCCCTATCCATTGCAGGCCACTTCCAATAAGCTTTCCATGGTCTATGCAAAGGTTGACTTTCATTGACTTTTTGGGGTTTATTGGACTTTAACTGGTTTAACACTAATAAAAGCTTATAAAAAGCTTAAGAGAGCTTTTATAAGCTTTTGGAAACAGAAAAGAGACTTTTACAATCACCTCTTAGCTTAAATTGAATTAACAGGAAGCTTTTTAAAATGAAAATTTCATTAACTTCAAAAGATGATACAATACTGAGTATTTTAACAACTAATGAACTTAAATAAACTTAACTAATTACTGAAACTTAAATTTCCATGAATTAAAATATTACACTAAAAAATACGACTTAAACTAAATTCTACATGCCAACATTCGCTACAATGGACCCTATTTATACTATTTCTGAGGTGGGATATCTTCATTGACTTCATCTGACCATTTTCTGACCCTTGGATTAGCTTGAATGCATCTGAGCCGATCAATCTGATTTTGGCGCCAAAAATGGATAAGAGGGTACCCACTTCTGTACTAGTTATCTTGAGGGGGGAAGAAGCATTAAATGCTTTTTGGACTGGGTAGGTGGAGTGTAGTAGGAGGGTGAGGGGGAGGGTTGGTTTTGTCAGGGATAAGCATGGTGGGTAATGGTGGTTTTCTAGAAATGGTGGGTTGGGGTGGTTTTGTTTTGGCGGGTTTGTGGGGTTTGACCGAAGTCAAACATGGTTTAGATAAGGGAAGAAACGGGTTAAGGGTTGGATGGGCTTTTGTGGAGTTGGGCTTGGGATAAGGGTTAGAAATGGGTTGGGTTTAGTTTTGGGGGATAAGGGTTTGGTTAGTTTATTTAGTGTAGGATAGAAATGGTTTTAGGGATATGTTTTAGGGATTAATGTTGCCAAGTTTGAAAACTGAAGGACCTCTTATGCCAACTTCTGAAAATTATACCAAGGGCCAATTTTATCATTTTGATTATCTTGAGGGTTGACATTTGACACTTGAACAAATTTCTTGGTCCAAACTCATAAATTCTTTTCCCGGCTTTGGTTCTTCACGGCTTTCTGCTCTTGTGCTCGGTTTTTGCCTCGTTTTCAATCCTTTTGTACCTGAAACACATAAAAACACAAACCAAGGATATCTGCAGTATAATTTGGTGTATTTGGTTGTTTTCAGTATTTTTATGGTCTAAAATGGGCATAAAATGATGAGTATTTACACACTCATCAGTGATACTGCTGGATATGATAAGTCAAAGGTAGAGTGTTACAACTGTCATAAGTTGAGACACTTTGCTAGGGAATGCAGAGGGACAAGAAATCAGGATAGCAGGAACAGAGGTCAAGAAGGCAGAGGATCCAGGAATCAAAAGAGCACCAGGAAGACTGTGAACTTGGAAGAAACTTCTTCCAAAGCTATGGTGGCCATTGATGGGTTAGGTTTTGACTGGAGCTATATGGCTGAAGAGGAAGCTCCTACCAACATGGCACTGATGGCTTTTTCTGACTTTGAGGTATACACAAATAATACTTGTTTAAAAACCTATCTTGAAAGCTATGAAACTCTTAAAAAACATTATGATGAGTTAATAGTAGATTTTAATCAATATGAGTTTAATCTAGCTAATTATAAAAGAGGGTTAGGTGTTGTAGAAGAGCAACTAGTTTTTTTATAAAAAGAATGAAACTATATTTACTGAGGATATTGCTGTTTTGAAAAGAGATATTTCTTTTAAAGACTTAGAAATAGGTGAGCTTAAAAATGAGTTAGAAAAGCTTAAGAAAGAAATAGACAGCATTGAAGTAAATATAGAGAGATATGCAGGGTCATCTAAAAGTATAGATAAGATTGTTCAGTGTCAGCTTATTGATAAATTCAAGACTGGTATAGGATATAAGGCTGTTGCACCTCCTCATACTAGGTTATTTCCAACCCCAAAACTTGATTTGTCAAATACTAGTGTAGAGAAGCTCAAAAAGCCTGAGACTGAATGTAAAAGTGATATTGAAGAGAGTTTTAAAGAGGTTAGTGAATCATTTGATACCCTATTAGTTGAGAAATTTGTGTCAGATGATGAGGTAGAGAAGAAAACTGTCTTTTCTGCTGTTACTAAGGTAGAATCTATTAAACCTAAACAAAAGAGAAACCAGCTAGGAAAGCAGTTAAGTATGCAGAGATGTACAGGTCACATAGTCCTAGGGGAAATCAGAGAAATTGAAATAATCAGAAATCCCAACAGCTAGGAAGTGAATTTGTAATGTACAATAAAGCCTGTTTTGTATGTGGTAGTTTTGATCATTTGCAGGCTTATTGCAATTACCATCAAGGGGAAAGGATGGTATCTGGGAATACAAGGGTATCTGGAAATACTTACAAAAGGGTGAATCACAATTATTTTTCTAAACAGAATCATCCTAGTGTTCAAAGAAACATGGCTCCAAGAGCTATCTTAATGAAGTCTGACCTTAAACCACTTAATACTGCTAGGCCTGTTAATACTACTTACCCCAAATCAACAGTTTTTAGTGCCAAACCAACATCATGCTTTTCTAAGTCAGCACATGATCGGTGTATTTTATATACTCCTCAGAGCATGTTAATTACGCATTGTTGCATTGTTATTCGTTGTTATACATGTACTTTGAGGTGTTTTATGATTATGTAGGTTTGGCCCATAAAGGAGCTAAAGTTGTGATATTACAAGCTTAAAATACGATAAGGGCTGAAAGTGTTAAAACAAATTAAAGTTTAAACACATTTATGTGTTTTGTTTGTGAATTATTGAAGGAAAGAAAGCATGGGACCGAAAGTGAAATGTAGCGCAAGTTCAGGGATCAAAGTTGCACAAGGCCAAAAATTCATTATTATAAATAGACAAGTTGTACGAGGTATGAGATATCAATTTTGGTAGATCTGTGTTTTCTTTTTGGCGGCTGTACGACAAGACAGAAGAGAAGACAGTAGTCGTTTGGCTTTTCAACGGAGACGATGTCTTCCAACGTGATGCGCGACTAAACCCTCTTATAATATCTCCCGGTAAAAGATATTTGGTTTGATCATGGTTACGGATTTTATTTTGTTTGTCAAACATTAATTCATTTGATTTTAATGCATATCGTTTCCTTGATTTTAATGTTTTAGTATAATTATTTGATTGAATTATTGTGAGACATATTATTGCGAGTCAACGATTATGCCGAGCCTAATTAGTATAGGGGTTAAGACGGTCGTATGGTAAACATAATTTGTACCCATAATTGTTCATTTGAGTAATTATTAAATTAATTGATAGGATTATTATAAGACATGTTATCGCTAGTCAATGAGTCATGCCGAGTCCAACAAGTTTTGTGATTAAGACGATTCGTGTGGTGGACATAACTTGTGCCTAAAATTATCCTTTTCAATTAATACAAACTATGTCTATGTGGTTTGAAGGCAACCATTAGTAATAATCCGTAATTTAGTCATATCAATATATCCGGAGCCGGGAGGGATTGCTTTTTACTCAACTGTTTACGAATCTTATTTTTATTTGCTTCTTTAATTTTTAATTGCTTATTTACTTTTTGTCGCTTATTCACTTTCTAGTTTAATCATTAGCTTAATCGGTATATTAGTTATTAAGATTTCAAAACCAAAACCTTTATTGATCAGTGATCACCCCAAAACTTAAATTAAAATCACATACTCCTCGTGGATACGATACCCGCTTGCCCTATCTAGTATAAGATAATTAGGTTTATTTTTGATCGGTACAACGACATCGGTCAAATTTTGGCGCCGCTACCGGAGAGTGAGTGCGCTTTTGGTTTAAGTTTTTGTTAATAGTTTTAAAATAAAAAATACAAAAAGATTTTCTTTTTCTCTTGTTTTGTTTGCTTGTTTGTTTTGTTGGTTGTGAGTGTGCAGGTTAGTGTATACGCACGCGTAGATCGGGAAGTACATCACCGTTAGTTTACGATCCCGAGATTTCTAGGTAATCTTGCATGGTCAATTTCATCATTTGTTTAACCTAGAGCTTCTATGGATTCATGTTGGACTTGTGGGAATCCATTTCATTCTTATGAAAATTGTGCGGAGGAGAAAGCAAGTAGGAAGGGGCGAGTACTTGAGACATATGACTATCAATCTCAATATGATGATTATGAGCATAACACATATCATGCTAATTACAATATTGAGATGGAAGATTACACGAGGTATCGAGGGGAATATGGTGGTCAGTATTATCATCCTTCATATGAGAGCTCTGGTTTCTTCAATCAACCACAGAGACCGACTCAACAATATGATCATCAAGGCCAAGGACAAGGTGATAACCATCTCTCGTATCTTGACCAAAAATTGGATAAGCTCATTTCAATGATAGAATCCAACAGAGAAGCAAATCAAAGATACGCTAGTATTGCAGCTCTTGAGACACATGTGGATCCATTGGCAGATCAATTTAATAGGCAAGAAACATATGAATCTCAAGGTGTCACCATGTTTGATTTTGATGATGAAGATAAAGGTGAAGAGCAAGATGAATAAATCACACTTAACTCGACAAACACCATGGAATGGTTGGCGATTAGCTCTCATGAAGATGAAGAAGATGAATATAATACTGATGCTCATAACAATTCATTCGATGATCTCATTTTTCCGGTTAAAGATGATCGTGAAGAATCGTTTCCTTCTAAAGTTGGGGAGGGAGTTGTGGGGACTAATACCACACCATATCTCCCAACTTTACAAGAAACAATACTTTCATCAGTTGAGGATACAAAATCAAAAGAAGTTAAGGACTCTTTGGCTCTTTCGCTATATGAAGATGAGTGTTCAGATTCATTGGAAGAACAAGAATATCACAGTAAGGAAGAAGTTGAAGTCACTCATATCGACCAAAATCCACCACAAGTGCCACGAGAATTAATCAAGAAAGTTGGTGTGAGTGATTTAACTTATACAAAAGGGAAAACACAAGTAAAGGTGTTACTAATTGAAAATCATTATGTTTTTTAGTGGTGTAACAAGAATTATAACAGGGCAATCCTTCATATTATTCTTGAGCAAGTTCATAGGAAAGCACGAGTAGGAGTTCGTAAATTGAGAGAACCCCTACGCAAAGAAGAGAAGAAGTTTCATGGAGTGCCAAATTGTGGTAAGTTGATTAAGGATGCAAACAAGAAGGCCCGTGTGAAACAAATTCGTAGTGCATCAAGCCAAAGAATAAGGAAAAGATGAGTATGGGTTTCAAAGCATAACCACTTCTTCTTCATAAGGGAAACTAATATTCATAAAGTGTTTGAAAAGAGAGATATGGCATGGACCCGTAAAGTTTCACTGCGTCTAGGTAACTCGTTTGGTAAATGCTCCATCAGACCACCGTGAAACTAATACCAGGTATTGTCGGGCTGACGACGGTAAACTTAGCGCTTCACGGGAGGCAACCCGTGGGTTGTAGTGTGTGTTTATGTTCTTTCTAAATTTTGTTTCTTTTTATTTTATTATTTTTGTGTGTGTTAAAAACTTTGTGGGTGTGTTCACTACAAACCCTCACGAGACTAAACTCGTCCACTCGGGCTACCGAGTAATTTAAAAGGCTTGTTGCATACGCTAAATGCAACCGTGATTCCTACGAAAGTGAGTTAGGTTTTTGTGTTGTGTGAGTTTGTCAAAGTGATTTTTAACCAAAATTTCAACTTAAATCTTTTGCATTAGGGACAATGCAATGCTCTAAGTTGGGGAGGGGGTGTCACATGTGTTACATGTTTTTGCGTGAAATTGTGGTTAAAATGGGTCAAAATGTGATTTTTGGGAAAATTAAAAAAAAAAGAAAAAGAAAATCACATTATAAGAGTTTTGTGCTAATTGGATATGGAAGTTTCTTCTACATATATTTGTTGAGTGTTTGCAGATTCAGAAGATTACCCTGTGGATGACTTATTCGAGCAAACTAGAAGATCCAGCCATGATTATAAGGTGCACCCGATTCCATTGTATAATTTGGTTATAAAATTAATTTGATGGTTTGCATGTAGTTAGGCATATGTATAATTAGTAGATGATCAAACCATACCCGATTGAATTTCCCTACTTACTCTTGCTTAGAACGGGAAGAAAGTAAAATAATATAATATGAAATATAATAATATAATAGTTGGGTTAGGACACATAAATTGATCTTATCCGGCTTGTCACCCGCGCACGGTGGCCATAGAAAAAAGTTGGAGAACTGTCATAATTATTGGTGGTAGTCATATGTTGGGCTTGCCTATCTGATTCATCACCCGCGTAAGGTGATATTTTAGTTGTTAGCATGGGTCAGACACCAATTCTTATGATGGATAGCATTGCACTTAGCTGAGACAATTTTATGTGAAATAATCCAATCCTTGTATTGTTGTTAATGAAATTAGGAAGGTTGGTTTAAGTTAGTGCATTAATTAATTAGACTATATGGTAGATGACTCCATCATATGATATACCAGTAGGCACGAAGCATAACTCTTCCGGTTTAATTAAAATGGACAAAATTAACCGATTCCCGTGTGTCGATGTGTCTTAGTATACACCTATAGGATAGATATTCATACATCCGAATGATTGGCCTTTATATCAACCTTAAAAGGAGTATATTAAGCATTCGGGATGACATGTATAAGAAACGGTTCCGGATGTCTAAAAAAGCAGCTTATGTATGTTATGAGCAAAAATGCTTGAAATATGAAGTAAAATTCATGTGCGGAAACTGAGTAAAAAGTGAAAATATGTAAGTTAATGTATGATAGCTTATGTACTCTTTAAAAGTTTGCTCCTATGGTATAAAAAACTCCGGTATTATAAAAGGTATAAGGTATTCTCACCTCTTGTTTTGGATATATGTTTAGATTGATTATAGGGGTGTACTAAGTATGTTGGGCACATGGTTAATTATATGAAACATAAAGTAAATGGAACCAATGGGAACGGTTATGTTAAGTGTTTAAGAAGGACAAAAATATTGGTAATCATTTTGGATTATTGGTCACATAGGATGGTTATAAGTGTATTGGGTTAAATTTGATCTTTTTGATGGAATTTCAATGGTATGATTAAAAACTATGTAATTAACATGCTAAGATATAGTAGATTTCTTCCTCGGGATGAGTAAGGGTTAAGTTGGGGAGGTTTGATCGGTGTATTTTACATACACCTCATAGCATGTTAATTACGCATTGTTGCATTGTTATTCGTTGTTATACATGTACTTTGAGGTGTTTTATGATTATATAGGTTTGTCGCATAAATGAGCTAAAGTTGTGATATTACAAGCTTAAAATACGATAAGGGCTGAAAGTGTTAAAACAAATTAAAGTTTAAACACATTTATGTGTTTTGTTCGTGAATTATTGAAGGAAAGAAACCATGGGACCGAAAGTGAAATGTGGCGCAAGTTCAGGGATCAAAGTTGCACAAGGCCAAAAATTCATTATTATAAATAGACAAGTTGTATAAGGTATGAGATATCAATTTTGTTAGATTTGTGTTTTCTTTTTGGCGGCTGTACGATAAGACAGAAGAGAAGACAGTAGGCGTTTGGCTTTTCAACAGAGACGATGTCCTCCAACGTGATGCGCTGCTAAACCCTCTTGTAACCTCTCCTGGTAAAAGATATTTGGTTTGATCATGGTTACGGATTTTATTTTGTTTGTCAAACATTAATTCATTTGATTTTAATGCATATCGTTTCCTTGATTTTAATGTTTTAGCATAATTATTTGATTGAATTATTGTGAGACATATTATTGTGAATCAATGATTGTGCCGAGCCTAATTAGTATAGGGGTTAAGACGGTCGTATGGTAAACATAATTTGTACCCATAATTGTTCATTTGAGTAATTATTAAATTAATTGATAGGATTATTATAAGACATGTTATCGCTAGTCAATGAGTCGTGTCGAGTCCAACTAGTTTAGTGATTAAGACGATTCGTGTGGTGGACATAACTTGTGCCTAAAATTATCCTTTTCAATTAATACAAACTATGTCTATGTGGTTTGAAGGCAACCATTAGTAATAATCCGTAATTTAGTCATATCAATATATCCGGAGCCGGGAGGAATTGCTTTTTACTCAACTGTTTACGAATCTTATTTTTATTTGCTTCTTTAATTTTTAATTGCTTATTTACTTTTTGTCGCTTATTCACTTTCTAGTTTAATCATTAGCTTAATCGGTATATTAGTTATTAAGATTTCAAAACCAAAACCTTTATTAATCAGTGATCACCCCAAAATTTAATTAAAACTACATACTCCTCGTGGATACGATACCCGCTTTCCCTATCTAGTATAAGGTAATTAGGTTTATTTTTTATCGGTAAAACGACATCGGTCAACACAACAAACTGTTAGAAGGCCCTTTTATAAGAAAACAACATTTACCAACAGGAGTTTTGAGAAAAAGGTTAATACTATTAATAAAAGAGTTAATACTGCTAAGCCAGTAGCTAATACTGCTAGGCCAAATTCAGCAGTTGTAAATGCTGTTAGGGCAAATGGGCACAATGCTGTTAAGGCCTCAGCATGTTGGGTTTGGAGACCTACCAAACTTGATAGTGCATCAATTGTATTGAAGAAACATAATTATATTGATGCACGAGGCAGATCCAAGTCAGTAATGGCTTGGGTCCCCAAAGGAAACTAATTTCCTTTATTTTATGTGCAGGAACATCCATAAAAGGAAGAAGAAGATCTGGGATATTTTGACAGTGGATGTTCCAGGTACATGACAGGAAACATGTCCTATCTCACAGATTTCATTGCATTTGATGGATGATATGTTGCCTTTGGGAGAGGAGCCAGAGGAGGAAGAATTACTGGTAAAGGTACAATCAGGACTGCTAAATCCGTAAAGTTTTAATCTCTTTGTGTCTTTGTGAAGTTTTGTAAAGGATTAGTACTGTTAGATGTTAATATTGCTAGACTGTTGCGTTAATACTGCTAGTGCAAACTAGTACTGCTAAGTTAAAACTGTTAGTCAACATTAATACTGTTATGAAGGAAATGCTCTAGTTTGTGTTTTCTTGGTTTTAGACTAACATTTTCAGGATAAGTAAGCAGTATGCTTGGTATTGATGATGTGTGAGAAGCAAAAGTGGCTTGTTGAATGTTATTCTGTTGCTTAATGCTGGTGCAACTTTTTCATGATAGAGAAGGTTTGGGGATCACTTGACAAGGGTTAACACCTGAGTTGGGAGGTTCTTTAAAATCTTTTTCTTGAAATCAACCTATACTGAACATGAATTGATGGTCTTTAGTTAGTCAGATAGTAACTGAGCTAACTCACTCTTTACCATTCTATCATTTGATAGTGTGTTAGTTTAAGGACATCTGGTTTAGAGAACAGCGAGCAAAAGTGAATCTAATATATGAAAACGTAGAGGGGGTGAATACGTTACCGTTTTAAAATCTTAAAACTTTTTGTATCAAATATCCGATCAAGCTTGTTGTAATATGAAAAATGCCAATTATAGTCTATGACTAATATAAGCATACACTAACACAACTTGTCACACAAGCATAACCATCAAGTCACAACACAAGCAATAATATAATGCAAGTATAAAATTAAAGCAATAAGTAAAAGAAAGTGCAAACCAGACACGAGTATTTATAGTGGTTCGATCACGGATCTCCTCTCCGCCCTACTCCACTCCCCGAGTACCCAACTCGAGAGTTACTTCACTAAATCAACAAGCTCCCTTCTCGGCGGAGAAAACCTTACAAACTTTGCTTACACTTTTTCCGGTACAAAGCTAAATACCGGGTTCTAGTTCGAGGCAGAACCAACCTAACGTTGCCTATACAATATTTCCGACACTAAGCTAGATGTCGAGTTCTTTTACAAGGGTACAACCACTCCCGTTATATTTTATGGCCCAACATAAAAACCTTGTGTTTTATGGCACAAACACATAAACCATCTAATCTAGTTTGGTGAATAGATTGTGATGATACAATGATGTTTATAATGACAATCCATGACACAAATGTCTAATGGATATGAATGACTAATCTAAATGAACTTCCATTGATAGAAAGCCTTCAATGGATGAATATCACAAGTTCTCTAAGCTTGTTGTGATAGATCTTCATATATGTTTGCTTGTGGTGGATGATGACTCAAGATCTCTGAGCTTGCTTCACAGTATCATTTCGGGAGTATGCTTACAACATAATGAAAGTTAGTAACATTATGATCATGTGATGGTGATTAATGTATGTTACTACATTGTTATCTACTGATCTAAATGTATGCAAAAGGGTAGAGAGAATATGTATTCAAGTGGTGTTAAAATGAGTAAACAATGGGCTGCTATTTATAGCCAACAAGCTTAGCAGCCCATGTGTGAAAAACTACAAGGGGGTTGAATACTTTTACGTCTTTTTAATTTATGAAAACTTTAGTTTACTTTTTAAAACTTCGATTCTATCTTATGTGAATTCAACTCTTGATCAACATGAACAAATATAAACAAATATAGATAAGCAATGCAAGTAAAGTAAATATAATGAAATGAAAGAAAGAGATGGAAATATCAAACCACAACACGGAGATTTATAGTGGTTCGGCTACAAGGACACCTTCCTTGCCCTACTCCACTCCTCGAGTCACCTACTCGAGAGTTTTCTTCACTATGTCAGCAAACTCCCTTATGGCGGAGAAAACCTTACACAACTTTAGCTTACACCGGCTTAACGACACAAAGCTAGATGTCGAGTTCTAATCGTAGCTAGAACCAATCTCACGACTTGTACACAACTTCTACACAACTTAATCACGACTTCTTCACGACGGCTTCACGACTTCTTCACAACTTCTTCACGACTTCTTCATGACTAAGCACAACCTAAGTACACTTCTACTTCTTCACACCTTCACTACTTACACAACTTCTCTACTTACACACTAACCTATCCCAAACAATTATTCACACAACTATCTAACAACAATACACAACTTATATACAAATGTATGATGACACAAACAACTTAGGTATCTAAGTTGCAATACTTCTTCTCTAGTTGTTGAAGGAGTATTCTTCTCTTGCACTTGAATGGAGGAAGCTTGGATCACTTAGAAACCAAAGCTTAAGATTATATGATCAAAGGGTTTTTGAAGATATGAAATGTGATTTAAAACAAAAAGTTTCAGTGTGCAAAAGGTAAGTAAAAATCCAGGGGAAGGCTGGTATTTATAGGAGAAAAATCTGGAGCCTACTGGAGCGTGGCCGGCCCCCTTAAATAGGGGGGCGGTCCCCTTAATTTTAAGGGGGCCGCCCCTCCCTAGCCGTTGCCCAGTTTTGTCTTTTTGTGGGGAAGGTTTTTCTGGAACATTTTTACTGATTTTGGTTGAAAATTTGAATTCATAAATTTATAATGAATTAAACCTTTTTATTTATTACCAAAAATGTTTTTCTAAAAGATATAAAATGTTTTTGACATTTTATAAAAAATCTAGTGTTTAAGAAAATGTTCCTTTGATCATATAATGCATTAATCATTAGTTCATTCATACCTTAAGTGATTTGAGTTGTAGAAATAGATATTAACAACTAAATACTTGTTTACGTCATAATTTTCCGATTAATGATTTTACATTTTGTGATTATCAAAACGTAGAGATATCGAAAAATATTAATAACGTGTTTAGGCATTATTTATATCAACAATCTCCCCCTTTTTGATGATTACAAAATCTAAACTCATTAAATCTAAAAATTAGTTTTTAGACAAGTATTTAGTGAGTTTACATCTATTTCTCCCCCTTTTTGTAGAATCAAAAAGGTTATGCCGACAAGTTTTAGAAACTAAATTTGTCGGGACGAGAACTCCCCCTTGATGTGTACTCCCCCTCGTTTGGGGGCACCAAGGAAACGAGCTATGGAACGCTTGCAAGAAAAATGTTGGAAGCACAAGTATATGTAACAACAATAAGCAAGCATATAGAATAAGAACATTCATTTAATAAAATTGTTGTGTATGAATACACAACCAAGAAGATTACAACATAAGGCATGGAAACATTCAAACAAAAAAATAACTAATGATACTACATAATCGTCCTAGGAGTACATGGTCTTCCATGGAGCTTGCATACAAAAAGGTTTTGAAAATTATGTATAAGCATTGTATATGCTTAATTGGGTGAAAATGGAGGTGGTGGTGGTGTAGTGGGTGAAGGTGGTGGAGGTGGTGGTGGTGGTGGGTTGGTAATCATGTGTTCAAGAGATGAAAACATGTAGTGTATCTCATCTCTAAGACCAAAGATTATGGTCCAGTTATGGATGCAACAAAGACAATTGTCACCATGGGCTTCAAGCAATGTCCAAGATATTGGAAAGAATGGTTATGGGATTGGTGATGTTGGGAAGTGAGCATCAAGATGTGTGATGGGTGATAAGGAAATGGCAAGTTGGGTGGATGGAGGTTCTTGAGTGGATGGTGGTGATGATGCTCTTGGTGATGATGTTAGGTGAGTGTGGATGTAGTCATTGATGGATGAAGTGGATGGTATGGAGGAAGATGAAGCTCCATGGGTAGAGGGTGTTTTTGATGGTGCATTTGGTGCACTTGGGGATGAACTTTGAGGTGGTGGTGATGGAGTTTTGGTGTCATCTTGGGTTAAGTCAATAAAGAGTTGTTTTGGTGGTATGATGACAAGTCTTTGTTTCCTTGGAGTCTTAGAGATGGAGGATTTTGGTGATAACATGGTGGTTTTGGATGATGAAGGATGATGGAATGAGAGGTGATTGTATGGAGGGAATTTATAGTATGAAAATGTGGTTGGTTTAGGTTAATTTTTGAGGTTTTGTAGTAAGATTCCAATACCAGTTCGTCCATAAGGAGAAATGGTAGCTGGGACTAGATAAAAGGGGTCACATGATGCAAAAGAAAACAGTGAATTTTGCTTCCCAGATGGCCGGTCCCCTTAATTGCTGGCCGGCCCCCTTAAAATTAAGGGGACCGCCTAGGGAATTAAGGGGGCCGCCCATCTGCTGTTTTCCCAGGCGACCAAATTTGAAAAATTTCCAGAAAAGGGTCATTGTTAGGGTGTATTTGCAGCAAGCTTCATTTGGATCATGTACATGAAGAATGATTAAATAGTGGCATGAACATGTTTAAATAATCATATATACATTTAGGCTAAAAATATTCATATTATAAGCATGTTATTAAACAATAGCAAGCATATTAACATAAGCATAGCATTCAAGAACTAATAAGAAACTAGATACTAACATACTATGCAAGAAATAAATAATTCTCAAATACAAAATAAAATGTCTAAACATAATATTGTTCAAAGAAGCCAACTTCCACATCTCATCTCTTCTTCTTTCCGAAAATATTCTTGAAAGCTTTTCCTATCGACTTGAAACCACCTCTAACTTCTTGATGCATCTGTTGAGTTGTGTTGAGTAATGAGGTTTGTCGTTCAAATAGGATTTGTTCGGTTTGTTCGGAAGGACGAGGAACATGATAATCACAATAATTAAGTTTCGGGAGATTATCCACGAACGTCGTGGGAGATGGAGTACTGACACGTGAGGTGCCTTCCTCCTCCTCATCATCATCTCCCCGATGACATATGGAACTACGAGGTGCGTAGATATTAGGGCGTCTAGATTTGCCCTTGTCACTATGAGATCGACGAAGTTGGCTACGAGATAGAAGGCGTAGGACGGGATGAACGAACAGGTAAGCATCACTCTCAAGATGAGGGAAATGTTCAATGACATAACGATAGAGACGGGTGAGGAACATGCCATAGGGAAGGTTGGAGTTGGGAGTGTTTTTGGCTGACATGATGCGATAGACAAAGAGGTAAGCCAAATTGTATTGTTCTACTGCAACAATACAATACAACATGTGAGCAATGCTGGCCGTGAGATGATCACGGTGACTTGTATGTGCTTAAACACATACCATTTCTCGACCAAAACCAGACCAAAATGACCAAAAACCCGTCCATAATGCCAAAAGATATAGTGTTTTTGTGTTTTTACATATGCAGGCATGGATAACGACAAAAGACACAAGAAAATCGGGAAAACGAGCACGAGATTTGGAAGAGTGTTCAAAGCCGGAACCGGGAAAGAAATTATGGTCAAAAAGTCAACCGAGGTCCTCATACTATCAGAAGTTGTAAATTTCGGCCCTTAGATCATCTTTTGTAAAATGGCAGCCACGGTCCTTAACTTTCAGCAAATTACACATTTAGTCCCTAGAATCTTTAACCCTTAACCCTTAAAAAACCTTATAACCCGGATCCCACTATTTAATTTAACCCACCAAATATCCCTACCCAATCCACACCAATAAAAACCAGCCCAGCCCACAACTAATCCTGACCCGATCCATAGCAAAAACCCGGTCAAACAATTACTTAAACACACTCCAGTCACCACAGGTCAAAATAAAATAAAAAATCTTACCCTCTCACACCTCACACGCGCCAAAACCTTTTCCCCAAAATTACCACCCCATGAACCCTAGTTACTATGCACACAAATTAACCTCATACGCATGATATCCTCATGATTGGTAAATTCTGGAAGCTCCTGACAACTCAAGGGACACGTGGAAGCAATGGATTGGTCAAGCCACCTCATCGAATCTAATCCAACGGCTAAGATCAAGCGTGGGAAGCAAGCAAGTGATCTAAGGGTGGAATGGAGCTTAGGAGCACGAGGATCGCCAGCGTGGACATCCCAGAAAGTTCCCTGGATTGCTATAAATAGCCCCCTCATCCATCACAGTGAATCGTCCAAATTTTATGTCTTAAAAATTTGTAACCACTTTAATTTTCTGTCATTTAAATGTTTTTCGTAGTGTAATTTTTGATTTCAAGTTGTATTTTCATTTCCAGTCAAGTTTGTATTCGGATCTTTAAGTTTAATAAAAGTCAAATTTTGGTCAAACCCTACTGTTCATCAGCTTATTTGTCTTATGTAAGTGCTTATTCTGTTTTTTTCAGCCTAATTATTATGGCTTGTAATATTGTTTAAGTAAATTAGTGCATTGTTTCTAAATTTCTGTCATATTTGTTTTAAGTCAAAAAGAAAAAGTTCAAAACAGCTTATTGTGCATTTCAGCTTATTTACTTTTACAAGTTAAAACTGGTTTAGTGGTTGTAGTTAATCTGTTTTACAAGCTTTTGTAGGACCATTAGCAGCTAATAGAGAAAATCAGCATAGTATAGGTGTATTTGGCTTATTAAGTTTCTTAGATAGTGATGTTCATGAGCTGGGCTTATTCAAGTCTTATTTCTGCATTTCAAAATAATTTTTTAGGTATTTTAAGTGAGTTTCATAGGATCGATTAACATAGGATTAAGTCTTACAAAGTTTTTGCGCCACTTTTTGAATTCTGCTGACACTGAACACCAGGTGCTGACATCAGTTTTGAGCTGCTGAACTGGCTTCTTTATTAGCTTATTAAGAGATAATCAGACCCTAGTTTTTAGCATTTAGAAAGATTAAGCAGTAGGCTTTTAGGAAAATATCTGGTATCACTCATATCCGCTTATTTGAGAGCTTATTTCTGGTTTGCATAATCCCCTGAGAACTGCTTGTCTGCTGCATTCAGTTTCTTCGTGCCTAACCACACCTGATCTAGGTGCTTTTTAGATAAGCAAAATAGCTTAATAATTTGGGCATATTAGATTTTTAGGTAGATTTTCATTTAAGCTTGGACTATGTCATCTGGGATTAGCACTATTAGCTTATTTGACTGCTAAATTTGGGTCTGCAAAGTAGGTGAATAGGCTGTTGGTTTCTGATTGGATTTTTAGTCTGTTCAGCTTATTTTGGGCTTATTGCTTGTGCTTATTTGATCTATTTCATTTGATTTAAGCTTCCAGTAGTTAGAAATAATAGTCTTTAGCTTTTGATAATTTTTGGCTTATGTTTGCTTAATTTTAGCTTATTTCCATTAGCTTATTGCACTGTTTTAGCTTATTCTGGTTTATTCATTGTCTGAATTTATTTTTCCTAGCTTAGAAATTTAATTTTAGATTTACTCAAAAATTTCCAGAATTTTCCAACTTGTTTTACTATTTTTAAATCATTTAAATAGTTTTAATTAGTTTTTAATTCATAAAAAAATATTAAAAAGTCAAAAAAATATTTTTCCTTTTCCAAAATTTTTCTTTTATCAGTTTTAATTTAGGAAAATTATTTTTATATTTTTAGGTTTTAAATTTTAGAAAATCATTTTTATTTACGTTTTATAATTCGTCGCGTAACGTTTTTAAATTCAAATTTTCGTTTTTAGGTTTACATGCTTAGTTTAATTGTTTCATTAGCATAATTAGTAGATTTCATTTAATATTTTATTGTTCATAGTATAAAATCAAAAATCAATCACTCTTATTCACATTCACTACACGAATCACGTCCCGGGAACACAAATTCCATTCGATCTTCGTCGGGACAAACGACTCGGGTTAACACATATTTCTTTGTGTGTTTTCCTTGGACTATAATTGAAATGAATCAATTTTTGGCGCCGCTGCCGGGGAAGATTGAAGTGAGTTCGTGATTTCGTTCGTCGAATCGTGTTTTGAAGACCCTTCCTCGGAAGTTATCGTTTTTATAAAAAATAAAAATACAAAAAGAAAATAATTAAAAAACACTTTTCCTAAAGTGTTTTCACCATTAATAATACATCATCGGTCTTCCGTTGAAGGAGGGCGGTTGTAAACCATTCCAAATAAACAACAAAAGAGATCGTGTAGTTAAACGTTGCTTGGATTATTTCTTTACTACAACCTAATTACGGGGTTTAAGGAAGTCTTGACATTAAATTGCAGACTGAAGAGAGATCCATTCTTCTCTCCCGCCACGCTGCGCGTAGTTTTGAAAGAAACGAGTACGGTTGATAAAACGATCACCAAAAATATAATTATTTTTCCTTAATTAAAAATCCAAAAAGATTTTCTCTTCAAAATTATTTTCCATTTTTCTAATGTTTCTAAATTTCAAAACCCAAAAATAATCTTCTTATCCTCTTAACCGTTTAATTCTATCTCTTTATCCCTCTATCCGTTTAATTCTTATGACGTCACTTGGCTATCACTGCTTTCATTGTAAAAGTCCAATGGGTGATAGTCTTCGTTGTTACAAGTGCTTGTGTGAGCGGTGTGGAGGCAATTGTCGTAATGGATTTTGTAATTGGTGTGAATTACCAATTAATCCAAATCCAAATTCCTTCAATTCTTCTAAAGATTTTTCCGAACACCCTCCACAACCCCAGCCATCTTCACTCACTCAGTATAATTGCTCTATATGTGGAGATCAGTTGGGGGACAATTCACTTTGTGACCGATGTTTTTGCAACGAATGTGAATTTAGTCGAGGACTTTGTATGTGTTCTTATTCGAAAGCTGAAACTGTATTCGCTTATCCAAACTCTTTCAATGAACCATCAAATTTCTCCGACTACCCACCACAGCCCGATATATCTTCATTCAATCAACGTTATTGCGATGGGTGTGGAGATTCAATTGATCCGACATCGTCTTATTGTCAACGGTGCACTTGCGAGAGGTGTGGTAGAAATTTGTTCAATGGATTTTGTTTGATTTGTGCTTCGGAAGCCGAAAATTCATATGCTTATGATTTTAATCCGAACATTTCCGATTATCCTCAAAACAATTTCAATCACCCTCCTCAAAACTTTTATGAGCAAGAACCGTATTTCAATGATACACCGAACTTTTCTTGTACAAATTGTGGGGGTCCTCATAATGATTATCAATGTCAACCGTGGGGTCAAAATTACTATGAACCTAATCCTTGCTATAATACTTCCGGTTTTGACAATTACCAACCCCCACAAAATCCCGTGAATTATCCAAATCAAGATGGAAATGCGCGAAATTGAAAAACTTTTGGTTCAATATCGAGAGATAGCGGCTAGTCTTAATACTCCCGGGAAGTCCATGGAAGAATTACTTGCCGAGGAAAGAGCAGCTAAATTTCGAGAGAGCTTAATTTACTATGACGATGATTCCGATGATGACGAGGAGAGATTTGTTCCGGTAACCTTCCCTCAAATAGCACCCGTCTTTCCTACCAAAGTACTCGAGGACTCTCTAAAAATGGGGGACGAGCTTCTCGACACTATTCCGGCAACGGAATCAGACAATGTTGAGAACCTTGTCCCAATCCCAAGTGAGTCCGAGGAAATATCCGACGGTGAAAGTGATCTGCAATCTTGTGAAGATTCTCTTGACATTTCCAAAGTTACCTCCGGGATTTTCTCTAACCCTCTTTTTGAATTCAATGATGAGTATACTTCTTGCAAAGTTAATCCTCTTTTCGATGAAGGGTTAGAGAACGTCGAGGACGAGGACTCTACATTTGATGGGCTGATTTTACCAATACCTCGCCCCGACGATTCCCATGACTCGGAAGGGGAAATTCTTTTTCTTGAAAGATTGCTTAATGATGATCCCCTTTCACTTCATAAAACTGAGTCATTTTACGTTGATCCGTCACCCACTCGTCCGCCGGCTAAACCACCCGATGATATCAAGCCCGACACGGGTGTTGTGACTTTTAAAGTGGTGGATGAGATTTCTGAAAAGTATGCTAATTTGCCCACCCAACCCACCCTTTTTATCTCTTCCGGGTGTGAGGATGACAATTTCTTTACAATTGTTATCATGATCCTTCTCCTTTTCTTCACCTACCCGGTGACTTCTCCTCTCATTCACTCCTTAGGGAGTGAAGACACCGTCTTTGACCCCGGCATCTCCGTTCTTTCATGCCGGGTGTCCGTTACTTGCTCCCCCAAGGACAAATAAATTCGGGGCGAGTCTAAGCTTTCCGACTCGATACTAAACAAGCGCTTCGTGGGAGGCACCCCATGCTTATCATTCTATCTTCTTTTCTATTTTTTTAATAAGTGAGTGAGGAGGGCTACCTCTTCCATATCTTGTGTTTCGTGTTTTCTGTGATGTGTCCAGGATTTGCTCGATGATGAAGACTCTCGTGCTCGTAGTTTCCTTCACGCTACTCGAGTTTCATCATTCGCTGCTTATCAATATCCTAAATCTTATCGTTTACATCTATCTTTTGGCATAATTAATAAACGGCCTTAGATTTATGTAGGAGAACCCTTACCTTTAAGACATTGAGGACAATGTCTCGTTTTAGTCTGGGGGGGTAATCTGTCGATTTGATTTTCGCCTTGCATTTTTGCCGTTTTCTCATGCAACCCCGTTTTTCCTCCAAATTGAAAAAATCCAAAAAATGAGAAAATTTTAAAATTTTTTGCAAAAATATAATAAATTTTGACATTTTTGTTGACTTTCCGCTGGAGAGAGTAGGAATAAAATTCTGACTTGACCGGGCGTGTTGAGCCCTAGCTTGTCCCCTTAACCTTTTATAATCCATAAGCTCGTGCTAGTCTTTTACACAAGGAGCTATAAAATGCGAATTCTTTTCAAGAGTTTGCAAGTTCCCGTATTGACTTTATATATGCATGGCTTGATTATTCGGCTAAGCATTCGCGGATCTTATTATTTAAGATTTTAAATTTGCGAAGAACGAGAAATGATAGAGTTGTTTATAAGTTAGATTGCTAAACGTGGAGTAGTTGGATCCCTTTAGAGCTCATCGAAGTTACTTGTGGCTTTTTGTTCCATAAGCTTGTTTCACTCAAAAATAGAAATCTAGGAATAATTAAAGGTATTTTGGTTTTGGCGATAATTAGTTTTTATTTCTTCCTTAGAGAATTCTTGCTTATGAAAGTTGGGTACACATCAAGGTACTGCCAGTGTTACGGTGTAATAGACTATTCCATCTTGCCGGCTCACAACCGATGTTGGGATTGTTATAAAAGCCGTAGGACTCGGGATTTGGCAAAATACATAATGAATAATGAATAATAATAATAATCCAAAGCCATAAAAAGTTTTCTGCATCTTGCCGGTTCGCAGCCGATGTTGTAGACTTCTAATAAAGGCAGAGGAAAAATTCCAAGGTCATAATAGACTATCACATCTTGCCGGTTCGCAGCCGATGTTGTGATTGTTATAAAGGGCCAAGGATCAATAATAATATGTGCTTAATAATGTTAAAAATGCCAAATTTCGACTCCGAGGTATCCTAATAAAGGCTTCTGTCTCTGGACTCGTAGATGAGTTGTTTCGGTCGCAAATAAAAGGGATATCCTCAAAATCGTGTTAAATCAGAGACCTTGATGTGGACCTCATTTTTGTATGCAACGGTTTTCAAGGGAAGGCTTGGAAACTACTTAGCGTCTAAACTAGGTATCTTTATCGGCTTAAAAATTATCGAAACGAGAATTTGAAGAAATTCATTTCTTACCAAAAAAATAAAATAAATAGAGGAAAATAGGAATTTGGGAACAAAGAGTCCACAATTAGCTTTTATGAGTAGTGTCAGCAATCTAACTTGTAAATGACAATGATTTCGTTTTTAAGCTTAGTTTGGGGGCTCGTGAAAAATCAGGGACGACGAATTTTATCCGTATGGTCACTTCTTTATGAGTCGTGTTTCCTGCTCGAAGACCCTAAACGTTATCGTGAGATAACGATTGTCGACAAAACCGTCACCCATAAAAATCCAAAAATAGAATAAAAGGAAAAATCGGGGAGTTTTTAGAACTGAAGATTTCTTAATTTCTTTTGAAAATTTTGCTTCTTTCAAAGTTAGTAAAAAGAGATTGGAAATTTTCGGTTTTGAAAACGTGTTTCTATAACATTGCATGAGGACATTGCAATGGCTTAGTCTGGGGGAATTTTGGTATGTGCTTAAACACATACCATTTCTCGACCAAAACCGGACCAAAATAACCAAAAACCCGTCCATAATGCCAAAAGATATAGTGTTTTTGTGTTTTTACATATGCAGGCATGGATAACGACAAAAGACACAAGAAAATCTGGAAAACGAGCACGAGATTTGGAAGAGTGTTCAAAGCCGGAACCGGGAAAGAAATTATGGTCAAAAAGTCAACCGAGGTCCTCATACTATCAGAAGTTGTAAATTTCGGCCCTTAGATCATCTTTTGTAAAATGGCAGCCACGGTCCTTAACTTTCAGCAAATTACACATTTAGTCCCTAGAATCTTTAACCCTTAACCCTTAAAAAACCTTATAACCCGGATCCCACTATTTAATTTAACCCACCAAATATCCCTACCCAATCCACACCAATAAAAACCAGCCCAGCCCACAACTAATCCTGACCCGATCCATAGCAAAAACCCGGTCAAACAATTACTTAAACACACTCCAGTCACCACAGGTCAAAATAAAATAAAAAATCTTACCCTCTCACACCTCACACGCGCCAAAACCTTTTCCCCAAAATTACCACCCCATGAACCCTAGTTACTATGCACACAAATTAACCTCATACGCATGATATCCTCATGATTGGTAAATTCTGGAAGCTCCTGACAACTCAAGGGACACGTGGAAGCAATGGATTGGTCAAGCCACCTCATCGAATCTAATCCAACGGCTAAGATCAAGCGTGGGAAGCAAGCAAGTGATCTAAGGGTGGAATGGAGCTTAGGAGCACGAGGATCGCCAGCGTGGACATCCCAGAAAGTTCCCTGGATTGCTATAAATAGCCCCCTCATCCATCACAGTGAATCGTCCAAATTTTATGTCTTAAAAATTTGTAACCACTTTAATTTTCTGTCATTTAAATGTTTTTCATAGTGTAATTTTTGATTTCAAGTTGTATTTTCATTTCCAGTCAAGCTTGTATTCGGATCTTTAAGTTTAATAAAAGTCAAATTTTGGTCAAACCCTACTGTTCATCAGCTTATTTGTCTTATGTAAGTGCTTATTCTGTTTTTTTCAGCCTAATTATTATGGCTTGTAATATTGTTTAAGTAAATTAGTGCATTGTTTCTAAATTTCTGTCATATTTGTTTTAAGTCAAAAAGAAAAAGTTCAAAACAGCTTATTGTGCATTTCAGCTTATTTACTTTTACAAGTTAAAACTGGTTTAGTGGTTGTAGTTAATCTGTTTTACAAGCTTTTGTAGGACCATTAGCAGCTAATAGAGAAAATCAGCATAGTATAGGTGTATTTGGCTTATTAAGTTTCTTAGATAGTGATGTTCATGAGCTGGGCTTATTCAAGTCTTATTTCTACATTTCAAAATAATTTTTTAGGTATTTTAAGTGAGTTTCATAGGATCGATTAACATAGGATTAAGTCTTACAAAGTTTTTGCGCCACTTTTTGAATTCTGCTGACACTGAACACCAGGTGCTGACATCAGTTTTGAGCTGCTGAACTGGCTTCTTTATTAGCTTATTAAGAGATAATCAGACCCTAGTTTTTAGCATTTAGAAAGATTAAGCAGTAGGCTTTTAGGAAAATATCTGGTATCACTCATATCCGCTTATTTGAGAGCTTATTTCTGGTTTGCATAATCCCCTGAGAACTGCTTGTCTGCTGCATTCAGTTTCTTCGTGCCTAACCACACCTGATCTAGGTGCTTTTTAGATAAGCAAAATAGCTTAATAATTTGGGCATATTAGATTTTTAGGTAGATTTTCATTTAAGCTTGGACTATGTCATCTGGGATTAGCACTATTAGCTTATTTGACTGCTAAATTTGGGTCTGCAAAGTAGGTGAATAGGCTGTTGGTTTCTGATTGGATTTTTAGTCTGTTCAGCTTATTTTGGGCTTATTGCTTGTGCTTATTTGATCTATTTCATTTGATTTAAGCTTCCAGTAGTTAGAAATAATAGTCTTTAGCTTTCGATAATTTTTGGCTTATGTTTGCTTAATTTTAGCTTATTTCCATTAGCTTATTGCACTGTTTTAGCTTATTCTGGTTTATTCATTGTCTGAATTTATTTTTCCTAGCTTAGAAATTTAATTTTAGATTTACTCAAAAATTTCCAGAATTTTCCAACTTGTTTTACTATTTTTAAATCATTTAAATAGTTTTAATTAGTTTTTAATTCATAAAAAAATATTAAAAAGTCAAAAAAATATTTTTCCTTTTCCAAAATTTTTCTTTTATTAGTTTTAATTTAGGAAAATTATTTTTATACTTTTAGGTTTTAAATTTTAGAAAATCATTTTTATTTACGTTTTATAATTCGTCGCGTAACGTTTTTAAATTCAAATTTTCGTTTTTAGGTTTACATGCTTAGTTTAATTGTTTCATTAGCATAATTAGTAGATTTCATTTAATATTTTATTGTTCATAGTATAAAATCACAAATCAATCACTCTTTTTCTCATTCACTACACGAATCACGTCCCGGGAACACAAATTCCATTCGATCTTCGTCGGGACAAACGACTCGGGTTAACACATATTTCTTTGTGTGCTGTCCTTGGACTATAATTGAAATGAATCAGTGACCACGGGTACCGAACGCATTCTCACGAATGAGTTCTTCCCAATGCTTCATGTCGGGGCTTAACTCTTTAAGAATGATTTGGTTTGCATGAATTTCGACATTTTTTTTACTTGATCCTTCGGCTAGTCGTACCACGTTCTAGCTCGAGAAGTCCACGGATCTGGTCAGGAGAAGGAATATCAGAATAGTACGGACCATTCTGAGGCCGATTTTTCTCAAGAGATGAGAGATCCCATTCATTTGAGAAAACGGCTTGACCATTGTAAGGAATTTGGAGAATTTGACCAAACTGAGCTAGATCGAGAGTGATAAATTCGTTTTGGATCATAAAGGAAATAAGAATATAGCCATATGAATCGGTTTTCACCGTCACTTGGCTATAGAAGTCTAGAACGAAGCGAGGAATGATTGGCTCATTTATTTTGTAGAGACAATCGAGACGAACATTTGAGAACATTCGCTTGATTTGATCGGATTGATAGAAAGATGGATCGACAACTCTACCTTCGTGAATGTTTCTATTTTCGATGGGTCGATAAAAACATGCAATAGAAGGAGATATGCCAGGAGTTTCGGAGACTTTTGGAATGTAGGCCTTGGTTTTGGAAAGATCACCGACTGTAGCTTTAGGCATTTTCACCTATACAAGAAAGCAACACAACAAAAAAAATAAGAAAATGACATGCATATATTATATATGCTACTTATATGGGACGTAAACATACTTCGACTCTAAAACTTTAATCCTAAGAAGTAGTTTACAATGTTCCTTAGTTTTAATTTTTAACTCGCTTAAAATGTATTTTATGATGTTAAAGAATAGTTATAGGGATATTATGATAAGAAATCAAAAATATCCAAACGTTCTTTTATACGTCATAAGCTACTTTGAAATGTGGCTAGACAAACATTAGATTGTATATCTAGCTATTTCTTACGAGTGTTTATGTTAAGTAACTTAGATTTTGACTCAAAAATTTCTTTCAAAATGTTGTGCCAAACGCTCCTTTAAATATAAAAATAACTAGTAAAATTTCAATATACATATGAATTATGTATCTTGATGACTTAAAACAACTAATTGCTTGTTTATAAACTTGACAAGTAGTTGTGAACTTAATTTTGATTAAATTTTGATGATTCTAGCTCCTAATCCAAACACTCTCTTATATTTAAAAACATTTTTATGATTCGAAAAATATATTTTTAGGATTAGTGAGTTGTAATAAACTAATGTGATTAGTTTTAACAAGTGTTTATGGCATAATTCAACAATGTGATTAATTTTGAAAAAGAGTGATTAGTTTATCAAAACTTTGACATAATGGTTTTTAATTACTTAGTTTCTAGGTTGATTAAGCATTCTAATCCTATGGGGAGCATTTGGTTATAAGATTTCTAGACTTAATTTTAACAAAATTCGGGTTAAAAGAAAATTGAGTAAAAGACCTAATTATGATTAGACTCAAAATTGAATGAAATTAGATGAAATGTGAATTGAAAAACTTACAAAATGTGTTGCTAATCAAGATAAAAGTGTTTGCCCCTTGCGAAATTAGTCGGAAGTGGTGATTTGGTGAATGGTTTTTGAGGTTTTGGTTGTTCACAGCAGAGGGAGAGAAAGAGTGTTTTGTGAAATGGGATGTTTGGCAAAAATTTTAGAAGGAAAAAACCATTTTGGTAGCATTAGATGGCCGGCCCCCTTAAACATTAAGGGGGACGCCCACGATAACAAGCCGGTCCCCTTAATTTTAAGCGGGCCGCCCGCCAAAAATTGGAATTTTAGGATTTTGTTTCTGACGGCAAAATATTTAAATGCATATATTTATAGATTTATAATATATCAAAAATACGTTGGTTTGTATAGGCACGAGGAAGGAATACTTGACATTTTATTAACATTTCGTTAAGAAAATATTTCTTGAGAATTTTGGATAAAATAGTCAAGATGTCAAGTCGACAAGGGTTCTAGGGAGTGAGAGTAAATGTGCATATATATATATATATATATATATATATATATATATATATATATATATATATATATATATATATATATATATAGAGGAGAGTTAATGTGAGAACTTTCTTAAAGTTGTTAAAATGAGAACTAGTCTAAACAACCACTAAAAATATTTATGAATAACCATTTTAGCAATGATACACACAAAAATAAAATAATAATACAAATTAACATTTTTGCAAGTAATAACCAACTGATACATGAGTTTGTATTACTGTTACATAATTATAAATTTTGTACCGACATATCAAAATCTCAAAAAGCTGGCATTTTATAAATAAATTGATACACCTAATACGTATAAACCACTAAATAAACTAATACACATACGAAAACCTGATACACATTACTCGTCGAATCAAAGTGTATCACCTAAATTTCGTCTGTTTTAAAAAGAAAATCATCGAAACTTTAACAATTTTAGTTATAATTTATTAAATTTTTATTTTTGTTTTAATGAGAGTGTCATTTATCATACTTTAGTTGGTTCTCATTTTTACAACTTTAAGAAAGTTCTCATTTGATCTAGATTCTATATATATATATATATATATATATATATATATATATATATATATATATATATATATATATATATATATATATATATATATATATATATATATATATATATATTGTGTGTAAACGTGGGATGTTGAATAGAGTCGAGAAATAATGAGGTAATGACGGAGATAGGTGCTGACGGCGATGGGAGTTTGTTTTATCCATAGTTTTCTTGACTCGACGGTCGAAGTGCTACTTCTACGTTAATCCACTTAACTCACTTCTCTTCATCACCATGAGTTATGTGATAGTGGACACGGAAGATTTTCGTGTTGAACGTTAAAGTTCAAAAGAGGCAAAGGGGGAAGAAAAGGTTCGAGGACGAACAATTTCTTTTAGTTCTAGATAGTCAACAAATGACGTATCTAGGTTATGTGCGAATATATTTATATATGTATTTATATTAGATATATGTATAAGAGATTATCTTCTAACTAACACGCAAGAACCAACTAAACTAGGCATTAAAACTTACGGGGGCATGCAATTTGCTAGTTGTTAAGACATGAAAGAAAGGCGTACCTTTTAGTCTTCAATAAGTAGTCTTCAAGCACTTCAAAAAGTTTATGTTGACTCATAGAAGTCAATCAATGGAGAGATGCCGAAATTCCCGATGAGTGAACACTTTAGCCACTTGGTCCCCATTGTCCAATTTGTCCATAGTTGTTTGGACCGAACATGGTTTGCAATTGACTAGGATGCATGTATGGTGGAAGTATTCCCCAAGGATTGAAACTTGGTGGATTTGAATAATTCCACATTGGGTGAGTATTATTTTGACGGTTTGGTCTATTTTGGTTTCTTCTAGGTTGAGGTGTTTTAGGCCGAGGGTGAGGACTAGGAGGAGGTGTTTTTGACCTAAGCTTTGGTTTAGAGTATTCTACTTCGGTTTTTAAAGATGGTTTGTAGAAAGCTTTTATTTCCTCATTATTAGCTATGGGTATTTTTCTATCTTTTATAAGTATATATTTAGGCTTTGACTCTAATATTTTTTGATTACTAGTTTCACTTTCAAACTTTACATTTTTAGTTTCACTAGTTGTAGCCTTAGTTGAGTTAAATCCTAATCCGGTTTTATCTCCTGATATTCTTTGAATGCTTATTATATCCCTAAGTGAATTACTACTATTTTCAAATTTGTTAAGTCTACAAATTTCTTCCTTAAGTATTTCGTTTTCATTTTTAGTTTCTTGACATGTTTTACATTCAAAAACTTCTTTGCCTTTTTCTAAGTTATGTAGTTTAATTTTTAATTCTAGTATTTCTTTTTCTAATTGGTTATTTATGTGTTTTAGTGATTTATTTTTAGTCATTACTTTTTGACCTAATATACATAACCTATTATATTCGTTATCTAGGTCTTTTTCATCTAATGATAAATTTTCATCACTAAAGTATTCGGTTTCGGAACGTACCTCACTTGATGTCTTAGCCATAAGACATTTCTCCTCCTTTGTAGTTTCTTTCTCGTCTTCGTCACTATCACTCCATGCTCCTCCAACGAACGCCTTTTGGTTTTGCTCCTTTGACATCATAGGACATCTTCCGATAAGATGATTTGGATCACCGCATTTGAAGCACTTCCTCTCGCTCTTGCTACCTTTGTCGTCTTTGTTTCTTTGGAGTGTTTTCCTTTCGTCATGTGGTTGTCTAACGAATCTTCCTCGTCTTTTGAAAAACTTCTTGAAGTCTCTTACGGCCATGGAATATTCTTCATCATCACTTTCGGAGGTTGAGCTATCCTCGTCACTTGATGCTTTCCTAGCTTTCAATGCGATTGACTTGCTTTGCTCTTTCTTTCCTTTGACCATCTCGGAGTCTTTCTTGATTATTGCTTCGTAGACTTTCAAGTTGCCAATCAACTCGTCAAGTTGAAGAGTTGACAAGTTCTTTGATTCTTCAATCGCCGTAACTTTAGCTCGCCATTTTGGATGAAGAGCCCTAAGAAATTTCCTGACAAAATTCTTACTAGAAAAACTCTCATCAAGTGCCTTTAAACTTGTGATGATTGTGTTAAACCTAGCAAAAGCATTATCAATTGATTCCTCTTCCGGAATCGTAAATTGTTCATATTGTTGAACAAGAAGATCTATTTTATTGTCTTTGACTTGACTATTACCTTGGTGAGTTATTAGTAAAGAGTTCCAAATTTCTTTTGCGGTTTCACACATAAAGATCCTTTCGTACTCTTTACGTGGTAACGCATTATAAATAACCATTTTTGCCTCATTATTTTTAGAAAGCTTTCTTTTTAAATCATCACTTTGTTTTTCAAAAGGTACTATTTCATCCTTTTTAGTTTCAAGATTATGTTGAATAGGTAAAAAATCACCATTAGTAATAACATGCCAAAGATCTAGATCTTTTGACTTCACATAAGTTTCGAATCGATTTTTCCAATATAAAAATCCATCACTTTCAAATAGTGGTGGTCTTTGCATAGATTGCCCTTCTAAATATTTTTCAGATTCCATAGATCGTTTCAAGTTTTAAAATACAGTTTATTTTAAAAATCTTGTTTAACCTGGCTCTGATACCAATTGTGGAAAACTAGAAGGGGGGTTGAATAGTTTTACGTCTTTTTAATTTATGAAAACTTTTGTTTACTTTTTAAAACTTCGATTCTATCTTATGTCACTCCGCTCCTCGAGTCACCTACTCGAGAGTTTTCTTCACTATGTCAACAAACTCCCTTATGGCGGAGAAAACCTTACACAACTTTAGCTTACACCGGCTTAACGACACAAAGCTAGATGTCGAGTCCTAATCGTAGCTAGAACCAATCTCACAACTTATACACAACTTCTACACGACTTAATCACGACTTCTTCACGACGGCTTCACAACTGCTTCACGACTTCTTCACGACACTTCACAACTAAGCACAACCTATGTACACTTCTACTTCTTCACACCTTCACTACTTACACACCTTAACAACACAACTTCTCTACTTACACACTAACCTATCCCAAACAATTATTCACACAACTATCTAACAACAATACACAACTTATATACAAATGTATGATGACACAAACAACTTAGGTATCTAAGTTGCAATACTTCTTCTCTAGTTGTTGAAGGAGTATTCTTCTCTTGCACTTGAATGGAGGAAGCTTGGATCACTTAGAAACCAAAGCTTAAGATTATATGATCAAAGGGTTTTTGAAGATATGAAATGTGATTTAAAACAGAAAGTTTCAGTGTGCAAAAGGTAAGTAAAAATCCAGGGGAAGGCTGGTATTTATAGGAGAAAAATCTGGACAGCTGGAGCCTACTGGAGCGTGGCCGGCCCCCTTAAATAGGGGGCGGTCCCCTTAATTTTAAGGGGGCCGCCTAGTATAATTAAGGGGGCCGCCCCTCCCTAGCCGTTGCCCAGATTTGTCTTTTTGTGGGGAAGGTTTTTCTGGAACATTTTTACTGATTTTGGTTGAAAATTTGAATTCATAAATTTATAATGAATTAAACCTTTTTATTTATTACCAAAAATATTTTTCTAAAAGATATAAAATATTTTTGACATTTTATAAAAAATCTAGTGTTTAAGAAAATGTTCCTTTGATCATATAATGCATTAATCATTAGTTCATTTATACCCTAAGTGATTTGAGTTGTAGAAATAGATATTAACAACTAAATACTTGTTTACGTCATAATTTTCCAATTAATGATTTTACATTTTGTGGTTATCAAAACGTAGAGATATCGAAAAATATTAATAACGTGTTTAGGCATTATTTATATCAACACCATGGATCAGACGGAACCAAAACAAGGGTTCCGTCCGTGTATGCATTTGGTTCCGTGGGTACCTGACAGAAAATCTTCAAAATCTTCTACCAAATCTAACTAAAATATATACATGATCTTACTAGTATCCTAAAAAGATATTTTCTAAGATTTTTAAAATCTTTGCAAATCTTGTTTCAAATCTTCCCAAAATATTTACGCAGTCTTTTCAAGATATCATTTGTGATCTTTCAAGATTTTGATGACACTATGCATGAGGTAATGAATCCATTTTCATTTTGATTAAAATGTAAATAAAAGTTTGTTTGTAAAATGTATTACTTAACTAGTTAATATATGTTTAACAAGTTGTACCATGTTAGTTTATGTGTTACTAAAAATGTTAAACTACTTATGCTATTTTAAGACTTAAGTTATTATGTCATTAACATCATTTTTAGAACTATGTAAATACATTTGTCTTAACTTGACACCTAAAGTGCACTTATACTATTTTGACACCTAAAGTGCACTTTTACACCTAATGTGGCACTTATTCTATTTTGACATGAATACAACTTAGGAAGCATGATGTACAAGTAAAAATACTTGTATATGCAAAATGTAAAATGAGGTTCGAAATAGAATGGTTAATCGTTTAAAATACTTAATGACTCTAAAATTATTTTAAACATTCTAAATGATTTGTTAAGGGGTTTGATCATAATGCCACATAACAAACATGTACGAACCTGTGTTGTAGCATACGAGGACTTGAGATGTCGAGAGGTGTTGAATTTATGTTGAGACAAAATATGATTACTAGTAACTTGTACATTTTACGTTATGTATCAAGTTACATGTTTGTCATCAATCAAAACAAACGAGACTGTATAGATTAAATATCGTAATATTTGCACTAACATAATACATTTGTGTTAGAGGTAACATCTGCCACGAGCTGGAAACCTTGTCAAGAAGGCTCTTTTAATGAGTCTATCTGATCACAGGCAGTATTTATACTGAAATCATTGGTTCTCACACAACCAGAGGTTAATTGCAACCGAAAATGATTAAGTATCTTCCTTTACACTTAATCCCTTCCAAAGTTTGAGTGCAATATTGTTTTTGAAAGAAAATTGAGTTAATACTGCTGAGAAATTTTTTTTTTGTAAAAGGTTAGTACTGCTAGTTAAAAGTTTGTACTGCTAGGCTAAAACTTAGTACTGCTGGGTAACCGTTAGTGTTGTTTGGGAGTAACCCTTTTTTTTTTTAAATATAGCCGTTGAGAGATTTTCGTTACTTACTTTGCTTATAGGTTTCCTAAATTGGATAATTCACATAATTTCTTTAACTTAAAAGATTTCTTCACGATAACGAAAAGCTTTATTCAAGTCGGTCCAATCGAAACCCTAAGTGTTCTTTATATAATCTCAATTGGCTTTATCAAACACACCTTCTCTCTTCAAAGCACATAACCCAGCACTCTAATCCAACTTTTCTCAATCTCAATGGCGCATTTGGCTTTTTGTGACAAACATAACATGGTTGCATTCTTGGAGAAAACAGAGGGAAGTCATGGGTTTCATCAGATATTGGATTTTCTTAATGCTAGCCACATCAGGTATGCTCTCACAGTGAATCCAACTATATATAGTTCTCAAATCAAACAGTTTTGGCAGACTGCTACTGCTAACACACTTGATAATGGAGAACAACAAATAATTGCAACAGTTGATGGCAAAACCTTGACTATTACAGAATCATTTGTTAGGATACCTCTCAAACTAGCAGATGATAATGGTATTAGTTCCTTACCTAACACTGAAATTTTTGAAACTCTTTTCAGGATGGGGTATGTGTCCACTTCTGATAAACTAACTTTTCAAAAAGGACAATTTGCCCCTCAATGGAGATTTCTCATACATACCATTTTACACTATTTAAGTCCAAAGAAAACTGCTTGGGAACATTTCAGTAGTAATATTGCAACTGCTCTTATTTGTTTAGCCACAAAAATGACTTTTAACTTGTTGGGTTTAAAAGAAGCTGCTGCTGCTATGAATGTTATTCTGCTGCTCATGGTTCTAATGGAAATATACTAAGTATGATTCTGCTGCTAGGCTTAATCATTCTGCTGCTAGTATATTTATTCTGCTGCTGGTGATAACTGACGAATGGTGAAATAAGCTAAGTCTTATACTACTGCTAGCCTAAGAGGATTCTGCTGCTAGAGTAATGATACTGTTGCTTATCAGATATGTATAGTTTGTTTATGGTAAAGAAACGAATAGATATTATTCTTGTATAGAAAGTTTTGTAACCGACTAGGACTCCTTAAGTCTATAAAAGGAGGATCTAGGGTTAGGGTTAATATATGATTGTTAGCATACGTATTTGTATTGTATTCACTTCAAGGTTCGTTGTAACCCTGTTACTTTTGAGTAACCGTATATTAATATATTGAGGTGAAGGTTGAGAGAATTACTGTGTGTTATTGTTAATTCTTCTTAAGATTAATTACTAAATTCCGCGTAGTAATTAATAGATTGTTCAAGAACAGTCTCTATACCTATTATCTTAGATCTACATTTAGGATAATTAACAAGATTGATTAAGCTCAACTGGGATCTACAAGTGGTATCAGAGCCTGGTAAATTAAGGTTACAGAGACCATTTATGTCAGATCATCAAGCTTATGAGTTAGTAGAAAAGTATAAAAAGATTCTGAAATCAAAGACTTCAAAGTAGAAAGTGTTTGGAAGCATCCTCTTTGTGTATATCTGTGCTTAAAAGAAACTTGTATATTTTGGGAGAAAATATCAAGTTTAGGGGAGGATTGTTGGGTTTAAAAGAAGCTGCTGCTACTTTGAAGATGCTGCTGCTATGAATGTTATTCTGCTGCTCATGGTTCTAATGGAAATATACTAAGTATGATTCTGCTGCTAGGCTTAATCATTCTGCTGCTAGTATATTTATTTTGCTGCTGGTGATAACTGACGAATGGTGAAATAAGCTAAGTCTTATACTACTGCTAGCCTAATAGGATTCTGCTGCTAGAGTAATGATATTGCTGCTTATCAGATATGTATAGTTTGTTTATGGTAAAGATACGAATAGATATTATTCTTGTATAGAAAGTTTTGTAACCGACTAGGACTCCTTAAGTCTATAAAAGGAGGATCTAGGGTTAGGGTTAATATATGATTGTTAGCATACGTATTTGTATTGTATTCACTTCAAGGTTCGTTGTAACCCTGTTACTTTTGAGTAACCGTATATTAATATATTGAGGTGAAGGTTGAGAGAATTACTGTGTGTTATTGTTAATTCTTCTTAAGATTAATTACTAAATTCCGCGTAGTAATTAATAGATTGTTCAAGAACAGTCTCTATACCTATTATCTTAGATCCACATCTAGGATAATTAACAAGATCGATTAAGCTCAACTGGGATCTACATAACTTTTCAAAATTGATATTTGATGGTATGGTGAAAAACTTGGATACCAAATACAAATTTTTAATGTATCCAAGATTTATTCAAATGGTTTTGAATAAACACAAGTATTTGCTTCTATCTCATAAAATTGTTTATCCAACTCCTAGCCTCACTCAAAAACTTTTTAATAATATGAGGATGGCTTCTAAGGGTTACAATGGGATAGAAGTACCACTGTTTTCACAAATGCTTATTCAGGGTGAAGGATCAATAATCCCAGTTGAGTCCCGTCACACACCCATCAGTGCTCCATCTTCCTCACAACCTCAAATTACATAAACATATAGGTGGAGAATCAGACAGGAATCTGTGGTTCCTCAGCCCAGATCTCCTACTCATACCAATGTACCAGATGAGGCTGTCAATGTAGAGGGTGACAGAATGGTGAGGGTTGTCACTACTGTCTCTGGCTTAGAAGCTGGGCAGGCCAGTGGTACCATAAATAAGACCCAAACCATGACAACATCTAATGAGTCGAGTTCTCATGAACTTGATTCAGGTGATGGAAACCCCAGCCAACAGGATACAATGGGGGGCTCAGATGATCAAACTAGGGTTGAGACTGAGTCTAACATGCCCCATGATTCACCTCTCCCAAGAGTTCACACACTTGAAAGTGATGAGGGTAGTTTGCAATACAATGAATTGATGGTTATATGTACACAATTGTCAAACAGAGTTACTGGCTTGGAGAAAGAATTGAAGGAGACCAAGCAGCTATATGGTACTGCTTTTACAAAGTTGATTCAAAAGGTGAAGAAGTTGGAACAAAAACTCAAGGCCAGTAAAGCTAAAAGGAGGGCAAATATTGTGGAGTCTACTGATGATGATTTGGAGGATCCTTCCAAACAGGGGAGGAGAATAGATGACATTGATCAAGATCCAAACATCTCATTGGTACAAGAGGGTGCAGAGACTCAGGGGAGGTTTGATGATGCTGATATGGGTGATGCTGATATAGGTGTTGAAGATGCTGCTAAAAGAGATACTGCTGAACCATTTAGTACTGCTGATGTTAGTGCTGCTAAAGCATTGGTATATATTAGAAGAAGTGCAGCAAAAGATAAAGGAAAAGGCATCATGGAAGAGTCTGAGCAACCTAAAAAGGTTAAGAAGAGAGTGCAAGTTCAGATGAGCCTTGATGAAGAATTGGCTAAAAGCTTTCATGAAGAAGAACAAGCACAAATTCAAGCAGATGAATATTTAGCTCAGCAACTTTATGCACAAGAAAGGGAGATTCTCAATGAAGAAGAAAGAGAGAATGCACTTCAAGATCTATTAGAGGTGATTAGGAAAAGTCAGAGTGCTAAGAAGGCTGCTGTAAGAAAGAATAAATCTCCAACTCAAGCACAAATGATGAAGTACATGAAAGAATATCTGAAGAATCAAGATCATTGGACTGCTAGTCAACTGAAAGGCAGACCATACGAAGAAATTGAAAGTTTGTACTTCAAGGCCTACAAGAAGGTTCAACAATTTGTTCCTATGGGAACAGAAGAAGAGAGCAGAAGTACTAAAAGAGCAGGAGTATTATTGAAGTCAGAGTCTTCAAAGAAGCAAAAGGTTAGTGAAAACCTATCCACAGTAGAAGAGGAAGAAGAAAAAGATTTGACTGATGAACAACTACAACAAATGATGATCATTGTTCCAGATGAAGGGATGAATGTAGAAGCTTTACAAGTTAAATATCCTATCATTGATTGGGAAGTTCAAGATGATGGAATGAAGAAGAGTTGGAAGATTATCAGGATTGGCAATCACACTGCAGTATATCAACACTTTGATGATATGCTTAAAGCTTTTGACAGAGATGATTTGGTAAAGTTATGGGAATTAGTCAAAGCAAGATTCAACTTAACAGAACTATCTGATGACAAGGAAAGAATGCTATGGGTAAAGTTGAAGAGAATCTTTGATCCAGATGCAGATGATAGATGGTGGAAATTTCAGGTGGTCATAATTTGATATGGAGATTGTATGATACATGTGGAGTTCACCATGTGTCTACAAAAGCTGGAGCTGGCATATACATGCTAGTGGAGAAGGAATACCCATTGTCAAGGGGTACTCTTACTTTAATGTTATCTGCAAAGCTATTAGTGGATGAGCATACTGAAATGGCAAATGAACTGCTAAGGAAGATCTTCATGCAGGCTGAAAGAATATGAAGTGTTTGGAAGAATCCTCCCATGGTCAAAGATTTAATTCAAGAAACTTGATGATTTGGAGGTAAATCACAAGTTTAGGGGAGGATTATTGGGAATTACAAGTCTACACACTTTGTACTGCTCAAGATATTTAGTACTGTCAAGTCAAACAGTTGGTACTGCTGAAGATTACAACTGTCAGTACTAACCAAGTTAGTACTGCTAAAAGAAAGTGTTGAAGAGTAGATTCCGCATACTCTTTAGTATTCTCAAAAAAGTTTCTAACAAGCTCAGTAAGATTGTGTATTTGGGATCAACATAGTTTAGTATAATATGAAAATTAGCCTATAGTATTTATCAAAGAGTAAAACATGTTCTATACAAGTGAAGTTGCACTATTTGCAAAAACACACTATATGTTGTTAATCAATAAATAAAATGTCTAATATGGAAGCAAATAAAATCACATGATAAATAAAACAAATATACACTATGTGACATAATGACAAATTTTGAGTCAACTAGACCATCTTATTATATTAACTATGTTTGTAATTTTTTTGGAAACATTCACAAATGTTTTTATCCGTTGGAGTCAATATTAAACTTGTATTGTAAATAATAATATTAATAATAATAATAATAATAATAATAATAATAATAATAAAGTGACATTTTAATAAGTGTATAATAAGGGTTATAATAGTAAGATCTCATTATCTGAAAAAGGAGAATATATTACATGAAATAAAAAGAGCAGGGAAATCCTAGTTATGAAATAGGGAATACATAGTTAATAAAAGGGAAATATATGTAGTTCAGCGATGTCGATTTCAAAATTCCAAGTCATCGAAAAAGTCTGAGGAATTTAGCTCCAGGCATTTAGAATCATGTTGATCCATAAGATTCACTTCTCTCTTTTCCTTTAAGAGATTCCTCATAAAGCTTACAAAGATGTGCATCTGCGCGACAAGCTTTTGACCAATGTTCCATGCTCCCACATCAAAAACAAGAACCTTCTGTTTTCTTGGAAGTGCTCGCTTCACCATCATTTTTTATTAGCTTTTTAAATGATTGGCCATTATAGCCTGGAGCATGGTATGTATTAGTTCTTCGACTAAAACTACAGCCACGACCATGACCATGACCACGACCATATAATCGACCTCCACTAGAATTATGGTTTCGTTCATATGTACGGTAGTGACCATGAGAATAACCGCGACCTCGGCCACGATTATGTCCGAGTCCTCGTGTATTATTTTTAGGACCATCATTGTATGTAGCATTTATTTTAGGAAGTGCTACTGATCCAGTAGGACGAGACTGATGATTTTCATTAGTAGCTCATTGTTTTGCTCTGCAACCAAGAGACATGAGTTTAAATCAGCATAACTTTCAAACTTCATATTGTGGTATTGTTGTTGCAAGTTTATGTTTGATGCATGAAAAGTAGAGTATGTTTTCTCCAATAATTCTTCCTCTGTGATAGTCTGTCCACAGAATTTGAGTCTTGCACGGATCCTTAACAAGGCCAAGCTATACTGAGATACTTTTGGAAAGTCCTGAAATCTTATAGTATGTCATCCATGCCTCGCAGCAGGAAGCAAAACATGCCTTTGTGATTAAACCTTTTTTTTAAGTTCACCCCAGAGAATTGAATGTCTATTGAAAAGTCCAAGTTTTAACACCTCATCAAGGTGTTTGTGGAGAAAAAAATTTGCTTTCGCTTTACCTTGCGATGTGCAATCTTTGTTTTCATGTATCGCCTCAAGAAGGCCCACAGTTTCAAGATACATTTCAACATTTTCAACCCATTTCATATAGTTTTTGCCATCAACGGACGGCAAATTCAATCTTTGAAATACTTGACATGTTGTAAACTATCATATATGAATAAACAACAAGAACTTAGAATCCATTAATATCGATACAAAGTGCAATACATAGTAGTGGGAAAATCACAAATATATACAATCATAAGAAAAAGTACAATTCTCCAGGTGGGAGATTAACCAAAGGGTAAATAAGTAGAATGAGTATGATGATGATAATAACTAAAACCGGGCTAACCATCTTTGAAAACCTTCTTTGAGCAAAAAATTGATTTAAGAAAGAGGAAGATTTGTTTTGTAAAAATTGTGGATTGATAGCTCTCAATTTATAGCGAAAAATATAGACGTTGTAAAGTTGTTTGTTTCCGTTTACAACCGTCACAGAGCTATTGTGTATATATATTTTATAAAACTTTTTATAAATACCGATAGAGTAAATAAGAAATAAACTCAGTTATCACATTGTAATAAACAAACAATATAAAGATTAGTAAGGGCCCGTTTGGTTTGTAGATGGGTTTAGGATTAAGATTTATATTTGGATTTGGATTTGTATTTAGATTTGGAGAGAGAAAATATATTATAAAATTATTAATATATTGTTTTAAACTAATTAAAGTAAAACTTTAAATTAAAAAACATGAGAAAATGTTGAAAAGGTGAACAAACATATGGTGGAGAATCTTTTGCGGCAAAAAACCGTACTTGATTTCATAAAACCCATTAGAGGGGTAGGGATTTCAATATTGGGATGGGACCCTTGTGCCAATTCAAATAAAATATACCAAAGAATAGATTTTAACTATCTATCATCCTAAACCTCTAAAAACCCACCAACCAAACTAGCCCTAAATACGAGGATAAATAGTTGAGTACGTAAATAAATAACAGTTAAGACAAAATGAAGATTAGTTACTGCACAAGTAAATTTTAATTGCATTAATAAAAGTTAGTTGCAAGAAAGTAAATGTTAGTTGCGTAAATAAAAGTTAGTTACCGCATAAGTAAATGTTAATTGCATAAATAAAAGTTAGTTGCAAACTTGAAATAAAGTAAATATTAGTTGTGTAATAATAAGATACAAATTGTTAGTAGTCCAAAGTTCTCATGTGTCTATTTGACAATTTATTTGTATTAGTGAGACAATGGTCGAATTATTACTTTACGTAGTCAATTTATAACTGTTGGTCAAAAAATAAAAATGTGTTATTCCATTTTGTAGTCATTCTTTAAAGTTGTTCAAATGATGAAAGTGTTGTGAGAACGTATTCCAAACTTTGTTGTGATGTGAAACTAAAATAAGGTATTGCATTTGTTTGATAAATAATACTACTTCCGTCCCATATTAAATGTTCACTTTGACTTTTTAAAGTCTTTCTTGTTCAACTTTGACCTTAAATTCTATTATTTGTGTTATATAATACTTTATGCAAAATATATAAATGGATTGGTTTTTAAATGTATTTTTCATTGGTATAATTTTCAATAAGTATTATATATCACAAATAAAAATATTTACCGTCAAAGTTTAACAAGAAAGACTTAAAAAAGTCAAAGTGGACATTTAATATGGGACGGAGGGAGTAAATGGTTTAATAAAATAGATACTTTTGTCAATTACGAAATCAATTTAAGAAAAAGTTTATAAGAAATGATTTTTTTAAAACTTACTTGATTATACCGACAATGAACGATCGTGCTGATAACGTGTTATAATTAACGAGTTTTATCACAAGATTACCGATGTAATCAAGAACCTCAAAGTACTACTAAAGAATCATTAGAGAAATATTAGAAAGAGAAAAGTATAAGTTACCTTAAATGGTTAACTTTGGTGCAAGTTCTTCCATTGATTTCATAAGGTATTTATACTACTCAAATACTATATACATTTCACCATTTAGAGTAAACGGGCTGGGAAACCCGAGCGTTGCAGCGGGAGTGCTCTGCGGGGTTTTTTTTTTTTTTTTTATTTTTATTTTTATTTTATTTTTATTTTATTTTATGTTGTTTTGGCTGTTGTTGATATATGTAAAAAGTGGCTAAATTTTTTTTTGATGTTGGTTTGTTAAATTGTATGAATAAAGATTTTGCATGGGCCTATTGATTTCGAGAAAGTATTGCATATTTATACTCGTTTTTGTTGGAAAAATTATTTCGTAAATAATGGCGCAAGTTTCATAATTTTTCGAGTCCGTTTGGTACGTCGAATGGGTCCTACAGTGTTTATTGCAAAAATTTAGCCATTTTGTCAGAAATGGTCCCTCCACCCAAAGGTTTTATTTCCACCCTTTCAGTTTTGTCTTTGATCCCTTCCAAAAATATAAAAGACCCAAAATTCATTTTTATTCATTTAAACACACACACTGTAACACCCCCAATTTTATGATACGCAGCGGAATATAAATTGGGTGTTACTTCATGGCACAACAGTTGAATAGTAGAAAACGATCACCAATTTAGTCGTTTTAAAAGATTTATCATTCGAATATCAGAGTTTACAAAATGAGGTCCCAGTGGTTTCAAAGTTTATTAAATAGGTTTTCGAATGATAGTAAAAGTTATAGCCTTCCTAAGTATCTGTGCTCCTCCGTGCCATCCTCTGCTCATTTTGGACCTAAGATAAATACATGCTAAAAGCGTCAACACAAAGGTTGGTGAGTTCATAGAGTTTGTAAGTAAAAACTGTTGATTTCCAAAATCAAAGAGTTTGTGAGTCCATAGTAGTTGTAAATAAACAGTTGATTATCGAAGTCAAAGGGTGAGTAATACCATAGTATTTATAGTTAAACCAGTTGATTGTCAAAAATCAAAGTGTGAGTGAATTCATAGAGTTTGCATAAAATCAGTTGATTTTCAATAGTTCCAAGTTTAAGTAATAATTGTAATAAATATAATTATTAATGAAATAAGCGGTGGGTTACGATATTATACACCCATAATTAGTTTGTTGTAAAGTAAGTGGTGGGTTAAGTTGTTATACACCCATAGTTGGTTTGGTTGCCATAAATGGGTCAATACAAAATAGTTATTGTTTGCCAAGTAGTGATTTTCTGCTATATAGTAAATACAAGTTCAAGTTTGATAAAATAATGGCAATACTGTATCATGACTACAGTATCGTTCTATTGCCCTAAGCCTCATGACACTCAACGTTTAACTGGCATCAAGAATGATGTAAAATATATGTAGGCCCTCGGGATAGGTATTTGCCAATAACCTATAAGTTTGTTTAAATAAAGTGCGCTTGGGTGGCTCATCCTAGCAGACCCAAACGGGGATTGTCAGTCCCAAATAGATCTATTCACAATTATTTACGTTCACTCGAAAGTGATTAAGGTTCATGATATGAGGGACTTCGAACATGGCAATAAAGGTAAACTTAGGCAATAGTGAATCAGGTATAGCATACAGTTGAAAATCACTAATGATCATGTTTATAATAGGTACCTCTCCATGAGATATAAAAGCGTATAAAAGTGGAATCATAAGTTCAAAAGTTTATAGTGTCCTTGTAAGTAAAAGTAAGTGTTACGTTTCAATAACAAGTAGAGTGGTTTATCAACTGAGTATAATGTTAAAGGTAAACTAGTAAAGTTTATATGAAATACAAGCATGTATTTCCACCATAAGTAATTCAAAATAGGTAAAAGAGTGGTCTATGAAACTCACAGTAACATGTATATAGATAAGAGTACTTGTAAAAGTATAAAGCATGGATCTCCCCCAAAGCATTTATAAAACAATTATAACGAGTAAAAGTGGGGCCATGATTCACAGTAGTATGTAAAAGTGCTTGTTAAAGTAAAAGCAAGTAGTTTAAGCATGTATCTCCCCCAAAGAGTTTATAAAACAATTGAGTAAAAGTGGGGCTATGAACTCACAGTAGTATGTAAAAGTGCTTGTTAAAGTAAAAGCAAGTAGTTTAAGCATGTATCTCCCCCAAAGAGTTTATAAAACAATTGAGTAAAAGTGGGGCTATGAACTCACCTTGAGTTGTCAACGATTGAGTTGAGTTGTTGGTTGGATAGAGAATTCAGAACAGTTTCACATACAACCTGGATAATAATAACGTTTGAGTATTCGACTTAGCATGAATAACGAATGTGATATGAGGAATCGTATGACGATTTGATCGGTGATGTGAGTGTGAATGGTTTAAGAGGTTTGGAGTTCAAGAATAATATTCTATCAATATTATTCAGAAGTCATGAGGATTGTTGTTCCGAAATGGGTGGAATGAAATGTTGGTTCAAAATCGTTAAGATCGTTATATAACGTATACTTAATTATTCGTGTTCGAGTTTGGAATATTACAAAATATGATGGTAAATGGTGAAAATTTCATTTCTTTGATTTTAGAATATGTTATTGTATTGATCAGCCCCTGATGTTTCATAAAAATTACATTTTAAACCCTAACGGTATAGGTTTGCACCGTTAGTACCTTGTTAACCAAATGTTACATTTTTGGTCCATATTTAACCCAAATGACAAACTGAGTTTATACTTTAATATAAAATCATTTTTCACCCTAAATATTCTGTTTTGATAGGTTCAGACCCTAGTTTTAACAAGTTGGCAAAAACAGTCCCTCTAAGTGAAAAGGTTTACATTTTTAGTCCAAACGCATAAAAACTTGTGGAAAAATTCTACAAAAATTTCCGAAGCTTATTTAGGCTTATTAAAGCTTAATTCAACTGCTAGTTTGACCAGAATAATTTATTTTGTTATATTGGGCCTTAAAACGCATAGAACAATGGCCCATTAAGAAATTTAGAGGCGAGGGCATGAAAATACTTTTGGGCCTGGACTTGGACTATTTTGTGATTCTAAAATATTTGGTATGGCTCAGTGGGCTGGTAAAACGCAAGGTATTGTTGGGCTTTAACTTAGCCCAAAACCGGAAAATATAATATTTTTAGAAAATGGTTCCTAGTAAACAAGTTAGCGATGGTAGTTTAAAATGGGTCATTTTGTGTGATGGGTTGAAGTTATCATGAGATTCTTACAACTCGAAAAGTGTAGATTTCCAGGTCTTCTATGGATTATTGTAAAAATATTCCCATGTTACTTGTCAAAATTCGAATTAAACTGACCATGAGTTGGCCTAGTCACTAGTTTCATTTCTGAAAAACACCAAAAATATTCTAAGTGTTATTACCCAGTAAAGCGGCGATTAAAATGAGCTTTTTAAAGTGTCGGGTTGTGTTTAAAACGTTGGAGTCAAAATACGAAAGTTGTAGCCAGTCATGGGGTCTTTCGATCCATGCTAAAATATTGGTGGGTTACTTGCGTGATTTCAAAAATACGAGACCAATTTAGGGCGAGTTGGGACGGTTTTGTGTCAAAATACTTAGAAAAATTCTAAGTCTTTTTGGGTTACATGCTTTGTACGTGAGATGCAAAATCAAAAAGGGTCTCGTTTGTGCATGACTCGAATGCATGGTTGTGTTGTGAGTCTTCACACGTGATCTTTGGTATCTCAAAAACGAGATGAGACAAGGTTTGAGCTAAAGAACTATATTGTGCACGTAGAAATAAATAAACAAGCATATACGTTCGTGTGAATACATGCGATATGAAATAATCAAAGAGTGATTCGAAATGAATTGTAGTCGAGATTGAGGAACTCACCGAAGTTTGGAGAAAGACCTTGGGATGACTCGTACACACTTGAGATCACCTAGAATCCGGCTTGGTCTTCTCGTACAGAAGCAGTAAGCAAAGGATTTAAAAAGGTTGATTGAGTGAGTTTGATGTGGTTTGGAGTGTGGAATGAAGTAATATGGGGTGGGTAAAACACGACATAGAAGTTGGTGCTTGACGAATGACTTGTGCTACTTGAATTACGACCCAACCCATATACTAGAATGTAACTTGGTTTCCTTGAATCACGACTTGAGCTAGGATTAAATGGCTAAGGCCTCCTCGTTCATAGTTATGTAGAAAGACTTAGAAATATATTTGGAAGGTGAATTTGTATGTGAGATTGCATGTACGCATGAGGTTTTGCTTGGGTCCTTTTTATAACACATTTTGCACTTGAGTGCATGTCATATTTTAAATGATGATTACGTGGAGTGTTGAGTTAAAGAGTGCAGTAAGTTGAGTGTGTCATAGAGGGTGTAAGAAAAACACATGGTTTTTGGCTCTTGTCCTTTGCTTCTGTCGAGACCCAAGAGAGAAACAAAGGAGTGTGTAATAATTAGGAATCAAGTTTGTGTCATAGCAAGTGTAAGAGTAACATGGTTTTATCATTGTTTGTCTTATAACCCGATCACCACAAGTAAACTATCAAGGCTCGGTTTGGTTTGTAGTGTACTAAGGTCTTCATGACTTTGAGGTGGAGTGTGTAAGTAACTATAATGATGAGTTCTGGTTTACTGTTCTTGTTTGTAAACCAAAGGGAAAATAACAAGGTAAATCATGGTATTTTGTCCTTGTTCGTTTGGTGACATTCGAAGGTCAATTCCTTTTAATCTTGGTTGATATTGCTTGAGTGTACAAGTTACCAAAATGATGAGAAGAGTTTTAACACAATCGTCCTTGTGGGGTTGAGCCGAGAAGAAAGAAACAAAAAGGAAATCATGTTTAGTTGTCTTGGCTTCTTTGTGAGTATATGAAAGTCAAACAATACTAAAAACGTTTTATTTGTGGTTTGTGGATCTTTTATGGTGAGTTAAGAGTCATTCGAATGGAGTTTAACTCAAGACACAAGTCTTTTTGCAAGGTTGAAAAGATGAGTGTTGAGCTTAGATTTGATCGAGTTGGAGTTAGTAAACATTCGAATCACAAAAGATAAATTGGAAATCTTGATTATCAGCTGGAAGCTAAATTGAGTTGAGCGAAAATATCAATGCGTTGTTAAGAGGAATCGTGAAATATAAGGCCAAAGTGATCGTGCATTAGTCGAGTTTTTAGAAATAAATTCTAAGTGTTTTGGGCTCAATTGGTGGGTTTGTGTTGCGTCTAGGCCCAAAAGAAAAAGAAAATAGTTCAAGGGTCCGTTTGGTGTGTTTGGTTTGCAGTAAGATTGGGCCGAGGCCCAATGAGTCTAGCAGCCCCTTTAGTGTGTATTGGGTATTGGGTCGAGGCCCAATATAGTTATTGAGTACTTGTGGAAATTTTCGTGAGCTCGGGAATTTATTTGATCACGTTTGGTTAATTGACGAGACGTATAAACGTTAAATATTAAGCGTTAATTGTTTTAGATAAATTCGCGTTTTCTAGACTATCAAGGTTCGTGTGTAAGCATCGTTCCTAGGTAAATGACGAATCACAAATAACGTTGTGATTTAAAATAGTATAGCATGAATAACAAAAAAAATTTGTTACCAGTAGAAATGGTTATTAAATAACGTAATGATTCGTTAATCATTTATTAGCATTTACTATTCATAGAGAAAATTACGAGAGGTTACACACACACATTAACAAATCCTCTCCCCCTCTCTCTTCTCTCTTCACCTCGCCGGCAGCCCAACCTCCGGCCGCCACCACCACATCCGGCCGACTTCCGGCGACCACCATTGCCGGAAAATTTTCCGGCGAGTGTTTTTATTTGCCGATTCGTTAGATCGGCTTATCCTTTTTCATTTCTGGAGCTTTTTAGCTCGTGACCACCACCGCAACCACCCTCACGCGCCACCACCACCAATTGTCACACCGCCGCCACCTCCACAGCCTTCCCCCTCCACTTTCTTCTTGGTAAAACACCTACACGCGCCCCCTTCCCCCTTTATTTTTATTATTTTCCAAAACCCTAATTTATATTTTTATTAAATCCGATTTACATTTAATTATTTTTAATAAAAACCTTTTTAATCATTGTTTTTGAAAACTAAAACTCGTGTGGAGCCTTCGGTCAAACTCGGTCAACCACCGAGTCAACTGAGTTGACTCGGTGTGGTAACTCATGATGTTCTCTTGTTTTCTTCTATGTTTCTTGTGTTGCGGAATTGATTTGGGTCCGTTTGGTTGTGTCTTGGTGTCGGCAGTCAAAGGAAACCAAGCCGTGACTCACGGCGAGTCACGGCGAGGCGAGGGTTTCGGTTAGGATTAGTTTGGGTTGATGTGGTGTTGTGATGGTTTGTGTTTGGATTTGTTGCTCGGTTTGGATTTGGATTTGATGCGTTCGGTTTGTGTTTGGATTTGTTAATGGGATATGTTTGATGTTTGTGTTTATTTAGAGTTAGTAGGATTAGTGTTTGGATTTGTTTAGTCGTGGTGATGTTTGTGTTTATGCACAACTTTTTTAAGCATCATTTACTGTTTGAACAACTGTGATGCACAACTTTTTTAAGCATCATTTACTGTTGGAACAACAGTGACGTACAACACTACGAAGCACGATGCACAACTTTTTTAAGCATCATTTACTGTTGAAACAACAGTGACGTACAACACTACGAAGCACTCCATATCCCCCCTTTTAGTATATATAGTAATGGGGAGACAACTAGCTTGCCATATTATTGATCTAAGTTTGACAAAATGTGTCATACATCAATGCAATGTAATTGATAATTCATAACAGATTTTTTTTTTTTTTTTTTTTTTTTTTATTATTATTATTATTATTTTTTTGTAATTTTTTTTTGTGACAGCTTAAAATTTGTCTAGATTGGAGATAAGGTGAATAAGGTATCACTATTAAAGTGAGCCAATAAGGACAAAAGTTGGAAAAATGAAACGGGTTTTGGTTTTGTCCCGCATCGATTGGTGAACAATATTTGAAATAGCTTATAATTGAGGGTATTCATTGAAGATTAGCGAAAACATCATAGAAATGTTAATTTTTTAACATGATGTTTCAAAT